>CAUYQG010219609.1:0-28569 GCA_963574415.1 Tarsius wallacei | reverse complement strand
TGTCTGTGAAATGGGGTCACTCCTCCTTGAGCCCCCAGTGCTGGGGACTGTAAAGGGCAGGGTGGCAGCTGAGAGGCAGGGTGGGCAGTGGCTCTTGGGTATTCTCTCAGACACATGGCAGCTCACCCTGAGAGTGCAAGGAGGGTTTAGATGAAGTGAATGAACCCACATGATTTTGTCCTTATGATTCATCTCCCTGTGACCCAGAAGATGGCCTGCAGACGCTATATGAATCAGTCACAGCCTCTGCCTGGCTCTTCAGCCTGGCGATGACCACTGGAGCCTTCAGGTTACCAGGCACTGTCCCTGGGGGTGCCCTTGCCTTGGCAGGTGTTGTGGGTAGAGACCGGCCTACCAGGCTCGACCTCTGGGCACCTGGAGATGCGAGCTGCCACAGCACTGCCACCTACATCAGGCACCTGCAGTGCCCCTGCAGGGTTTGCCCCCTGCCCTGAGCCATGTCCTCTTATCTGGGCTGATGAGCACCAGGGGCTCCAACACTCATCTGGGACCTCCAGGGAGGAAAGAGTTTGGGAGGACATTTGGGAGACCAGAGGGTGCTACACACTCCCTCCAGTGCAAGTCCCTCATCTCTCACAGCGCTCGGGATGGGACCACTGGTCCGAGGGTCCTGGCCTCAGCTTTCGGTTCACCCAATCTTGCCAGAGGGGCCTGACCTGGTACCTTCAGGCCCCTGCTATCCCCTGGCCCTGCAGCAGTGGGCCCTTCCCTGAGTGTCACCTCTCCTGCACCTCCCTGTTCCTACCTCATGCCCAGCAAAGCTCTCATGAGTCTCCTCCCACCCTTGCCAGGCCCCAGCCTAAAGTCCTGGCTCCAGTTGGTCTGAGGCAGCCACAGGATAACTTGTGTCCTGAGAGCTGGCCGGGCGGTGATTGGGGAATGCCCTCAGTCTCCACAGTGCCTGACCACGTGCTGACCACCGGTAGGGAGGTAGAGGGTAACTAGCTGGGAAGTGGCATTTGTCAGCTTTTGTGCAGACCCACTGCAGTTTCCTGATTAGCACGGAAACACTTCCTGGGGCTGGTGGCAGCATTTCACGTTCAGAGTGAGCAGTCAGATTTAATATGTCCGGGCACGGGCGCTGTCTACGTAAATCTGGGTGCTGGCATGTAAGAGGGGCAGGAACGGCCCTTTGCATAGTTGTCTGTGTGCGTGCATGTGTGCAGGTGTGTGTGTGTGCCTGGGACAGGTGCACTCGTGCCCTCCAGCCAACGGGGCACTAACCTCATCCCAGGCCTCAGTGCGGCCTGTCCTTTCTCCAGAACAAGAGGACCCCGGGATGTCTGAGAGGCGGTATTATGTGTGGCATCTGCCGCCTCTCCCCCTCTTTCCCTTTTAGCCCTGGCTCTCTGAGGACGTCTCTTTTTCTTGCTCTTTTTCTTTTTTTAAAAGAACTGTGGTAAAACATACATAACATGAAACACATCATCTTAACCATCTGAAAGTGTACAGCTGGTGGTGGTGAGTACATTCATCTTGTCGTGCAACCACCGCGTCCATCCATCTCCAGAACTTTTCGTCTTCCCAATCCGAAACTCTGCACCCATTAAACACCAACTGCCCGTTCTTCCCTCCCCAGCCCCAGGCAGCCACCCTTCCGCTTTGTGTCTCTATGACTTTGCCTACCCCAAGTGGAGTCACACAGGATTTGTACTTTTGTGAGGGGCTTATTTCACTCAGCGTAGTGTCCTCAAGGTCCATCCATGCTGTGGCTTGTGTCAGAATCTTCTTCCTTTTTCAGGCTGAGTACTATCCCCTTGAATGTACAGACCACATTTTGTTTATTCACTCACCCGTTGGACACCTGGGTTGCCCCCACCCCTTAGCTGTTGTGAATCTGCTGCTATGAACGGGGGTGTGAGGGCGTCTTGTCTAGTTTCATTGTCACAGGTGCCCCCAGACCCTTCCGTCTGAGGTCAGCTAAGAAACCCAGAAATGAAACCCCCTTCCCACCATGGGCAAGTCCTTCCCACAGACCTGGGGAGTCCTGGGTGGTCCAGTAAGGAGTGGATTATCTGTCACTATTTCACAGATGAAGACTGAGGAACAGAGAGGTGAAGTAACGTCTGAGTCTCCCGGCTGGGAAGAGCCAGGATGGGTCTGAGGCTGGTTGGGAGAGGGACACGCCAACTTCCCCATACCAGATGCCCAGAGCCAGGGAGTCAGTGGGAGAGTACGCATGTGGATGTGAGGGCATTTGTGACTTCAGAGGCTGATGTGTTTTCTCAAGTCCAGAACCTCAATAACCCAGCAGCAGGAGTGCATATAGGCAGTAGCTATTGGTTATGGCTCTGGCAGTGAGGCCGTGGCTGGGCAGCCCAGCCCATCTCTCCTGTGTGCCCGCAGGAAGCGCCATGCCCACTCACAGCCATGCACCGAGCCTCCTCATGTGAGGAGGAGTTGGCCACATCTGAGCTGGTTTTGCATAAGCGCCTTTTCCATTTTCAGCTTCATTACACCCAAAGTACCATGCATTCGTTTGCAGACAGGACCTGAGTGACCCAATTAATGCTCTTTCCAAATGGATCCTGCAATACCTTCCCACAATTCCTTTCAAGAAATCCAGACGTTTCCAGCTTGGAGACAACAGCCTTCCTCCAAGAAGTGCACAGCATGCAGTTGGAAGACGCCCCAGTCCCAATTATTTGGAAAATGCCTCTGCTTAGAAGACCACCATCCCGTGCACGTGCCCCGCCTCAGCACCTCCTGCATCCCTCCCCTGCTCCCTCTGCCAACCCGCCTCCAGATTCCAGGGTCCAAGTCCATCCTCCCAGCAGGCCCTTCTGGAGGCACAAACCCGTTTCACCCCCTCTTACTTCCTCCTTTTCGTCCTCTTTTCGCGAATCTCCAAGACTAGGGACACAACAGCCACTGGGAATTAGTCAAAATAGCACTTTCTAAGGGGTGTCGTAGCTTCCGGCCAGCCTTCCTGAAGCACCCTCTTATGGACCTCTGAGGAATATGTCATGTGTGACACAAAATGCCCTGAGTCCCTTGGGGAGGAAAGAATGAAAGTGAGTCCTCACTGCCTGTGTAGACTCCTCTTGGAAGGCAGGTAAGCAGAGCCTTCATTTCACAGGACAGGTGCTTGGCCTTTTGGGACAATGGTAACCACAGGGACTGGCTGCTTCTGTGTCTCCGTCCACCCCTGGCTGAGCCTCTGTCTGGTCTGAGTGCCTGGGTTCCAGGTCAGTAACCAGACTGCCGCAGGAGTCCAGGTGGCTGAACGGCAGTGACCTTGGGCTGCAACATCGGTCTGTACTTGTGTCTCCAGCCTGACCAGAAAGGGAGGGACCCTGGCTGGGTTCGGTGGCTCAACCTGTAATCCCAGCTCTTTGGGAGGCTGAGGCAAGTGAATTGCTTGAGCCCATGGGTTCGAGACCAGCCTGGGCAACTTGGCGAGACCTCGTCTCTACAATAAAATAAAAAGAATTAGCCAGGTGTAGTAGCACATGCCTGTAGTTCCGGCTACTTGGAAGGCTGAGGCAGAAGGATCACCTGGGCCCAGCAGGTCGGCACTGGGGTGGCTGTGAGTGTGCCACTTCACTTCAGCCTGGGCGGTGGAGTGATACTCCTCCTAAAAAAAAAAAAAAAAAGAAAAAGAAAAAAGAAAGGGAGGGCCCCTGAGTACTGGGAGAGATAAACTATAGGCACTACGCAGGGACCCCCACACATGTGGTCAGTTTGGAAAGGCCTGTGGGGTTTGTGGCAAGGCAAAACGTAAAAAATTAATGACAGACAGAAGCCCTGTGGGTGGCTGCTAGGGCTGACCTGTGGAGGTGCTGGACATTGAAGCCTGTCTCAGCCTTAAGAAGTGCTCAGGGGACTGGGTGGCACCATTCTGCCTGATGGTGGGGTTGCCCTTAGCAGGTCCTGGGCAGTCAGAGCCCCTGCTGAAGGGGCAGGCTGGACAGGGGCCGGGTGAAGAGTGTCCGTGGCCTGTGCTCTGACCCCAGAATGGCCTCCCCCAAACGAAGCCTGGTCTCCTTCTCCAAGGCAAGGGGGGCCAAGAAGAGCTTCCATAAGGTAGAACCTTTCCAGAGAATGATAAGAACAGCCACGTGGGGCAAGGGGCTGCCTCCCTGCCTGGGATCTCCCACCACCCACACCTGTGTCACCTATGGCAGGCGACCCTTGACCTCTTAGAGCACTGACCAGAATCACCCTTCCTGACCCTGGGCCAGGCGCCCTGCCTTTCCAAATATGAGGGTCCCTGAAAAGTCATGAGGACGATGGTGAGATGACAGCTGTGCTGGCAATGTTTTCCAGTCGTGGAAACCCTAAGGACCAAAGACCACCGTCATTCATCGAGGCTTTTGGATGACACTATGTGGGCCGCTGGGCACCCCGGGTCAGGGTCATGCCAGCTGAGCCTCTCCTGCCTGGCTGTGAGCCCCTCCAGCTTCCTCATCCTCAAACCCTGATGCAGGCCAGCCCTAGGGTGCCGAGGCAGGGCTGGGAAGGGCTGGGCACTGTTCCCTACTGCCCCGTGGATGGAAGGGGCTCTCAGGTGGCGGGGGTGGGTGGGGGGGCATACAGGGCAGACTGGAGAGACCTCCAGGTGTGGATGTGGCTGCTTTCATGGGCCTCAGTTGCAGCCAAGGAGGTTGCTACAGGCCACCTGGCTTTGTTGGTGAATTGATAACACTCTCCGCTCTTGGAAGCAGCCAGTGGGGGAGGGAGGCCTGACACCCTTTCTGCTCCCCCCCCCCCACAGCATCTCCAGCTGGGGCTGAGCAGACAGGGAGCCCTGGGATTTCCTCTCCTCCTACCGTGGTATCTTCCTTTCCATGCCTTTCACAGGTGCTGTAGGAACCTGGGATGCTTCCCGGGAGTCCCTCAGAGCCATTGGGTGTCCCTGTGCCCCACTGGCCTTTGTGAACCCCAGCCCCCTGGGCTGCTCCCCTGTTCCTGGTGTCTGCATGGACGTTCATGCTTCCAATGCCTTGAGTTTTAGATAATTTTGAAAGCAGGTGGAAACGAACCTGGGGGCATCACTGTCACTTTCCGAGACTCTCTCCATTTGTCAGCTCATGAGATAGATCATCCCCTCACTCCTCCCCCTGAGGTGGGGTGAGCGGCTGGCAGAAAATCTTCTAGAATACACTAACTGCACATCACCTGTCCTCCCCCCCTCCCCACCGGCAGCAGGCTTCGGGGGCCAGATTCCACCATGGGGAGTTCTGACGGCCTGGATGGTTCCCCACACGCCACAGCATTGACTCTCACTGCACATGGAAGTGTTCATCACGTGGGCTTTCTCTCTGCATGTCCCATCTTGGGGTTGCGGTGGAATGCCTTTCAGGGATGGGGGGACTGTGTACACTGAACTGACTGTGTCTGTTTAGATCTGCAGCCTCATGAGAGGGGGCATCGCTGAGCGAGGGGGTGTCCGTGTCGGCCACCGCATCATTGAGATCAATGGGCAGAGCGTGGTGGCCACAGCCCACGAGAAGATAGTCCAAGCTCTGTCCAACTCAGTCGGAGAGGTGAGACCATGCCATCCCTCCTGTGCTGCCCTGCCGTCTTCCTGAAGCCAGAACCCAGGTCTAGGGGCCTCTGGCCCGTGCTCTTCTCATGACCAGCTATCCACTCATACTCAGTGGATGTGGTGGGGGAGGCCAGTGTGAATGGGGTACAGATTTCTGGGCAGTGTGATGCTTTGTCATACCCACGGGCAGTATGTGATGTCCTCAGGAAAGACACTGGTCCCCACCCTTAGCAGAGCCTGTCCTGCCAGAACTTTGGGCATGCCTCTGCCAGTTTCTGTGTGCTCCCACCTTGCTCTCCTGAGCCTTCCCAGCTCCAAGAAGCTGGCCAGGCTGCATCCCCACTCGGGGGGTGCCCATGCAGGTGAGCAGAGTGGCAGGTGGTACAGGGCTGTCCCGCTCTGGTTCCGAGCAGCCGGGAGGGCACAGGTGGCTGTGGAGAGCTCCCTGCACACAGGTTCTGGGACTGGACCCTGAACCCCAATTTGGCAGCCCTGCCCTCTGCAGGACCAGCCTGCAGGGCACGAGGCTCTGACTGCCACAGGAGGCTCGCCCCTCAGCCCCTGCAGGCCATCCCACCCGCAGACCAGGCTGCTTGACCCTGTCCTGCTCACGAGGAAGCAGGAAGATGCAGGATGAGGACAGCGCTGGGGGTGGCAGCTCGGTTTGGGGGAAGGAGACCTAGCCCAGGTGGAGTGGGTGCTGGGTTGTGTGAGGGTGTGAGTGTAGGGGTGTGTGTGAGCATGTGTGGGGGAGTGTGGGTATGTACATGTGGCTGTGTGAGTACATTTATCTGTAAGTGTGTGTTGGGTGAGTGTGAAAGTGTGAATGTGCATGGTGTGTGTGTGTGTGAGTGTGTGGGTGGGTGGGGGCGTGTGAGTGTGGGTGTGTTTGGGCAAGGGTCTGAGTATAGGTGTTAGTGAGTATGGGGTGTGTGACTGTGAGCATGGGTTTGGAGGCACGTGCACACGTGTGTGTGTGTGTGTGTGTGTGTGTATGTGTGTGTAAGTGGGTGTGTGGGGGAGGTCAATGTGAGTGAACGGGGTATGGATTTCTGGGAAGTGTGGTGGCCATACCAAGAAGGAGGCCGAGACAGCTGCAGAGGCAGGTGCCAGGTGGGGAACTGGGTCTGAGTCTGGGGCCGCAGCAGGCTGGGCATCTGGGGGACCCCTGCTGGTGGCCACATGTGGCCCAGGGCCTGGGTTTTGGCCTCGCAGCTGTAGGGTGGGCAGGCTCTGTCCTGGCAGTGGGTGGTACTGTTTCCTGAGAGACTCCAGGCCCTGCCCCATAAATCACGCTTCCTGGGCCATGTGGGGACACCCAGTATTTGTGGCCTCCCAGGGCCGGTGGGACGCCTGTGCTCCCCTGGACCTGTGTGGCAGGTGGCTGGCTCTCAGGAAGAAGGGGGGCCAGGGAGGCGCCATTAGCCTCCTTTTACAGATGGCTTCAAAGAAAGGAAAAGCCAATTTTCCTAAGCAGATGCTTTGAAACGGCTGCCTCCATGTAACAATGAGCATCACACCCACAAAGAAATCCATGGGAGGAGAGGCAGGCTGGGAGCGTGAGAAATGCTTTCGCATCTTCAGGCCTGTGGTAAAGGCAGGAAGGCGGGCCTAGTGTCAGCATCCCTTGAGCCGGGCCCGGAGGTGAAGGTGTCTGCCTGCACTTTCATGTCATCCCTGGGTACATTTGGAAAACTAGTCGCTGTTAAACAAGGCTGGATGTTTGAAGGAGCCTTCAGGGTGGGTTTCGGATTGAATTAGAGGATGAGTTCTCTAATGGAGACAGCTGTGGTGTGAGGGCGGCAGCACCCGTGGCGGCAGGTACCGCAGACCCCAAGACCTGAGCACAGCACAGTCCTGGGCTGGAGAGGGCAGGAGCAGAGAGCTTAGAGGAGCCTTGGGAGGCTGCGCCTGCCTTCCCTTTGCCTTAGTTCCTCCTGTGCCCTCAAGAAGAAGAATGGGGTGAGCGGCCCACGCAGGTGGTCTCCCTGGGGAGCAGTCTTGTATACCAACCCCTTTGGAGCCAGAGAGTGATGCCAAGCCAGGAGGGTCGTTTGCCAACCGATCCCAAAGAATGGCGGCCCTGAGGCACCCTGCCCCGCAGTGAGCCGGTGTCCAGCCTCCAGAGCACATGTTTTCACCGGCTTCGGTTTCTTTACGGAGGGATGGGTGTATGTTCTCCGCTTTGGGTCTCCTCTTCACTGAAGCAAAGCGCACCCCCTGCAATTTCTGGGGAGACCTGGGCACTCCCAGCCTGTCCCAGTAAGTGGGCAAACTGTCGTCGCCGTTAAAATTCCAGTTTCTCCCCCCAGTTCCCCATGTCAGCTGGACTGAAAGCAAAACGAGCACTCGACCGTGCGTAGGACCCTCTAAAGCCTGGGTGGGGACCCCGAGTCCCAGTCTGCAGCTTCCTGGAAGGTGTCCTGAATCACTGTGGGCCTGGGCAGACCTCTTTCCTTCCCTCTCAAAGACTGGCATTTTAAAGAGCAGCTTCTCAGGGGGTTGGCATCTTGTTTGCTTTCACTAGACTGCATGGGAGTCTGCATGGGAGGTGGGAGCGAGGGCAGCCGCTCAGCCTTCTCTCTCTGTTGGCAGATTCACATGAAGACCATGCCTGCCGCCATGTTCAGGCTCCTCACGGGCCAGGAGACCCCGCTGTACATCTAGGCCCTCCAGCCTGACTGCGCAGCCAGGACGCCAGCAGGCCCACTGGGCCCCAATGAGCCGCAGCTGGGCCGTGGACCTGATTCTGACCCACCGCCCAGCAAGGACACTGGCTCCCCGAAGGGCGTGCCCTCACCACCCACTTTTTTTTTTTTTTTTTAGCCAAAAAGGAGTATGTCTTTATCAAAGGAGAGTCACGGAACAAATCTTTGTAAAACAGTCAAGTATCTTGCCTCGTCCTGAACTGTTTCTTCACTGCAACTGACCAGGGTGTTTCTCGGTAGCTGTGTGTGGTGTGGAGTGTGTGTCTTTCCTCCCTGACATTGCAGGGAGCAAACCCGTGTGCCTGTGACACGGCCTGAGGGAGGTCCCCAAGGGGCGGGCTCCTGGGCAGTGCAGTGGTCGCCCCCCTCTGCTCTCTCGGCTGGGACGTCTGGGGTCTTGCACACCACGGGCAGCCTCTGCCACTGCCTCTGCAGGAACATGGGTGGCCCAGCTCCCGGGACGTGACCTGTCATAAAAGTGTGGACACGTGATTGATTGTAAATAAAGAATGATGGCCACAACATCAAAACTCCACATTTATTCAGATAATATTGCCATTTGGACTTTTATTTTGGCAAGCTGTTTTTCACACTTTAGGGTTTTCCCATGAAGACCTGAGTCCACACCTGCTTCTCTGGTCTCACCTGGGTGCCCTCCCCTTGCGGCTGCATCTCCAGGCAGGGCTCTGGCGAGTGGGACCAGGCTCGCTGTCCCGCCAGGGACAAGGAGAGCACAGGCGTCTGCACCCTACTTAAAATCCATCTACACACACAGCCATACACCCCCCCTGGAGAAACAGAACCCACACCAGAAAACTCGACCTCTGCCCTTCCCGAGGTAACTGGCTGTGGGCGCAGATCACCGCGGCCACAGCCCTGAGCAGTATTAGCGTGTGTGTAGGTGAAGTCAGATAGAGTCTAGCTCCGTCCATTAGAGATCCAATGTTAACTGAAGTCATTTTGTCTGGAAGTCTTTTTTTGGCCCAGGCCTTGAAGAATACACTGTGACTTAAGAAGCCTTACTGCGCAGTAACTAAAGCTTTAGGATTACTGTATTCGAGGAGTGACCATGTGTTGCATGCAGCTGACCTTAGGAAGACTTCGCGCATATCACTAATAAACCTGAAGTCGTGACGAAGCGCTGTCGTGTGACTGGTCTGTTCGCCAAGCAGTGGGTGCCTGGCCTCTGGACTCCAGGCGTCAGACGCAGCACTGTGAGTTTGCCGGAGGCTGGCTGCAGCCGCTATTCAGCGTCCCTCTGGGGCTTGGGGGCTTGGGAGCTGTCGCTGACCAGGTTGGAATGGAGGGTGGGCGCTCCGGTCACCAGGTGTCAGGTGGGCAGTGCCCTGCAGCAGCTGGAGGTGCCAGCGATGGGGGAAGGTCACCACCCATTCCGGTCCTCCTCTACCAGCTCCGGGGAGTGGACTCGGCACAGAATACTGACTTCTTGAACACGGGAGAGATGGAGGCTGCGGATTCTCCAGATTTAAACTTAAACTCCCTCCGGGAGAGGCACTTGTGCACACGTGTGTCATGTGACAGGAAGTTACACCTGTCTGCACCTGTGGGCATCCTGTCTAGAATAACAGGACTCTGGCAGCTCTTCTGGTACTTAGCTTTCTCCGTGGCCACCATCCTGGTGTCACCTGGCATGGGGAGACCAAGGGGTAAATGTGGGCTTTGGTCAGAGGCCAGGCCATGTTATCCTGGGGGCCTTGGACAAGCAGGACTTCCTCTCTGTGCCTTGAGCTACTGACCAGGCACCTTTAGGGCCCGGGATTCTGGGGGGCTGCTGAGTGAGGAAACTCATTACTCTCCTGGCCACAGAGGACGTACACTAAGAGCTCACACCAGCGCAACCTTGGCTGTGAGAGTCATGTAAGAAATAGTCTTTCAAAGAGAACTCCAGCTCCATGCCTCTCTTTTCCCAGAACATATACACGGTAGATGCAAAGAAAAATGTTCAGTAGGAAACTTTGTTATAAAGAGTGGCACAAAGGCTGGGCGTGGTGGCTCACGCCTGTAATCCCAGCACTTTGGGAGGTCGAGGTGAGACAATCACTTGAGCCCAGGAGTTTGAGACCAGCCTGGGCAACACAGCAAGACCCCTCATCTCTACAAAAAAAAAAATAAAAGAAGTAGCTGGGTGTGGTGGCACATGCCTGTAGTCCCAGGTACTTGAGAGGCTGAGGCGGAAGAATCACCTGAGCCCAGGAGGTTGAGGCTGTGGTGAGCCATGATTGTGCCACTGTACTCCAGCCTGGGCAACAGAGACCTTGACTCAAAAAACAACAACAACAACAACAAAAGAATAGCATAGAGGCCTTCTCTCTCTCCCTCTTTCTCTCTCTGACTATTAAATATATGGAAGAGTTGAAAGCAAAATAAAATTCTTCAACAAGAAACAAAAAATGCTGTCCACATCCTTGGGGAATGAAAAGTGTCACCTGCATCAAAGCTGGAGGGAACAGCCTCTTCTTGGGAAACCAAGGGGAACATTCTGGGAGTGCCCAAGACAAGGCAGGTGAGTGGGCTCCAGAGGATGTCCATGGTTAGCAGATGACACGGGGGTGGGAGGACTGCCCCCCAATGATACACATTTTAAAAAACCCACATGAGCCACCGGCCAGGCACCTGCCTTCCACCCCTCACAACCAGGGTGGAGGATGGGGGTTAGCGTCTCCAGAAGTCCCTGGGAAGTGCAGCAGGATGCCCGTGGACCTCACACGCCCCTGTCCCCGCTGGAGCCCTCGCCCAGGCCCCTGCTCCTGGCCTACAGCGCACACAGATTCTGAACTTGTCTTGATCCCAATTAGACCTCAGAGACACAGAGGCCAGAAATACTTTTTATTAAAACACTGATCATTATTAAAACACCTTGAGGTACATTAAATAAATACAACCTTTCCAGTTGTACAAACAGGTCTCGGGTGGCTTGAAAACAACTTCCTAACAATTCTGCCTTAGCAGCATCTGTGAGTCAGTGCAGGTGAGGGAAAGCACAGCCGTCTGAAATGAGCTTTCTGGTCGTGGTTTGTTACCAGCATGTAATTTGGATTGGCGTCTCCAGCTAAAGGAGGCTGAACGTTCTTGTGCACGATGCCTGCCCCTTCGTTTGCCATAGTTGGGATCCAGAGTCAGCCCACCTCAGCAGCCTCCCAAATCCCAGCTAGGGTCAAATGGCAGTGTCCTCACAGGTGCCAGCCTCCTTCAGGTCTTGAGAGAGGGCAGGGAGGGGCCCGGGCTGAGCTGGAGAAGGAAAGAGTCACCTTCAAGGCAGCCATAGTCAGGCCTGTTTCAGACATCAAAGCAGGGAGCATGAGAAAAGGTGCCCACAAACCAGGCTTTCCCCTTGACTGTGAGCCCACACACAGCACGGGGCTCGGGGCACTAGCTGCTGGAGTTACTGGCTCCCAGATGACGCCAAACCAGGGTCAAGAATACCAAAAGCTGGCGAGTCAAGTTGTCAGCACACTCCCCAGTGGCCCTAACCAGCATCTCTCTTCTGGGTAACTTCCCTGGAATCCCAGAGACTGGGGTCTCCTGGAGCCCACAGGTGTCCCCAAGCAAGTGGGCTGTGGAGGGCACCCCACTCCCTCCCCTGACAGCCTTGTTTTTAGGAGACAGAAGGTTCCAGCCCAGCAGCATAAAGTTGGGTGCAGTTTCCTTATTCACAAAATGGAATTGCTACATGAGCAAATACAGCTGAGTGGGAGTGGGGTGTGAGTGGCAGAGCACATGTCAGTCTGCACCTGGGGGAAGGCACCACCCTGGTAGCAGACAGGACCGCAGAGAAGGAGGAAAGGGTGTAGAGTCCCAGGCTGGGTCGTCTCGTGCCCCCTCACCCTGGCTGCACCATGAAAATATCCTGGGGTGGGGGTGGTCTTGGCCTCACTGGAACTGCAGCCAGGCTGAGGACTGCAGTGCCAGTTCACCCAGGGACGCTGCTGTATGATCCCCCAAATCGGCGAAACCCCTGCAGCTGGCGGCTTCAGCTCACACCTCAGACGCAGTGAAAATTTGGAGGCTGGAGTGGGGGCATTAAAGCTTTGCACATGGACTCGGGGGTCATTCTGAAAATCCATCAGTTAACTTCACCTGCAAAGGGACTTGCTTTTGGGGACTTCAAAAGCCCTCACTTGAAAAAAATCAGAGAAGGAATTTCCTGTTTTATTGTCGGAATAAAGTGCTCATAAATTCATCTCTAGTATACTTTCATGGAAGAGTTAAGGTTGTCATCGAAAGGCCTGATTTGTATTTTTCCAGCCCTCTAACCTCCGGGAGGCAACAACCAATAACATTAGTAAAGCAATCAAAACCTTCACAGCTGATCACACCTGGGGGATTCCTGCAACTCAGCTCCTGGGAAGGGGTACAATTGGAGGAAGGCTCTGGGCCCCTGGGCTTGACCCCTCCCCCACCACCCTGCTCCCAGCTTCCAGCCACAGGACGTTTCCCCAGCATGTTGCCAACAGTGGGGTTGGGGCGGGGGAGGAGCTCAAGGACAGGCTGGAGCCCACAGAGCTGAAGGGAGAGCAGCACGAGCCCCCCACCCCAGTGGCGGGCACCCCTCTGACCTCCCGGAACACCCCATGCCAGGTCTACGGGCTCTCTGGTGAGACCTGCGGGTCTCAGGCCACCAGCCACAGTGCGGGAGCTCAGCAGCTGTGCTAGCGGCTGCAGCTCCAGATGGCCCCACACAGGTGTTCGTGGCTGCAAAAGGCTCTTATGGCTAGTGCTTACTCTATGGCCACGCTGAGAAGCAGCTGCTGCTGGTGTTGCCAGGAAATGAGGGGCTGGGGGGCAAGAAAGTGGGCAGCTTCAGAGCTCAGCCAACACAGGGCGCTTTCACCGGATGGCTGCCATCTGCACCCTCTGATGCAGAGTCAGCTGCCACCCGGCTGCAGGAGGGACTGCTCTAACAGGAGGCACACAGCCCTCAGAGACACAGGTCTCTTCCTTCAGACCTGCCCCCACAGAGGCCAGTCAGGTGGGGCCAGGCACAAGGGAAAACCCCAGAGGTGCTCAGAGTAGATGCGTGTTGTCATGGACCAAACAACAACTAAAATGCACTTGCTCCAGGTAAGGGACAGGATGGAAAAAGAGAGCCTGGGGGGGATGGAAAGTGCCCCTTGGAGGGTGACTAGGGGATGGGACCCCCCTAAGCCTCCCACAACACTGGCCTGCCTCCCGGGGTGGCCAGGCTGCTACAGTCTCTCGCTGTGTGCACAACAGCCCTGTGGCCCTGCAGGCAAAGAGCTAGGCCCAGGCTGCCATCTGTGCTCAAATTACCTATTTCCTTTTCAAGGAAGTGGGTCAGAATGTGATGAAGGTCTGATCATGCATCCATTCAAACCACACAGGAAAATGGCTTGATGTCATCCTCCACCACTTAACAAAAACACTAACTTGGGCATAGGAGAGAATCCTGCTTTTGATGGTCCTGATTTTTAAATGTCATCTGTCGCTGAATTCATTTTTGTGTAACGCTGCTCAGTTCAAAGTGCTACATGCCAGATATAACCAAAGAGTTCACTACAAACACGAGAGTCTCATCATTCTGAATCACTGGATTAGGTAGGCAATGTAATCCCCAAGGAAATGACTGATGGAGTCACCTCAAGAGAAGGGATAACAGTCCAGTCTCCTGCCTGAGTCACCCCAAGCTTTCCTGGGTTTCCCCATGTTTGCCCTCTGGCTTCCAGCAAAAACATCTGTGGTGTCAGGCCCGTGGTATCCACATCTAGACCTTTGGCTCCCTCACACCTGATCCGCCATGCTGGCACCGACAGCTTCTTCCCCAGGACACTCCTCAGAGGTGACTGCCGAGCAGAGGGCACCCACCACATGCTGCACCTCGGGAGGGAGCGCACAGTGCGAGTGTTCCAGAAACTTAGCCACCAAGACCTTGGCGTCTTCATAGGCCTTGCTGTCCACTAAAGAGTGTGGCCGCTCTTTGGAGACTGCTGGGAAGGACTCTGGCATTGGCTGGCAGCCAATTTTCCAGGTGTCAGGGTTCTCGGGCGGTGACAGCTGGGCCCGACAGGCAGAGCGAGACACAGAAACTAAAAATCAAGGGAAAGATGCAATTTGGACTCATTGGAAACAAGACAAAACAAAAGGCAGCTGTTAAATATGTTCTTTGAAAAGCACGCCGGGGACAAGCCCTCTGCTTGGTTTTCTGTGTTCTTGGGCTGGAGCTCTGGGTGTGTCCTGCTTCCCCTTTGCCTTTCATCCCCCCTTGGCCCCGAGAGCCTGAGAAGCTGATGGCGCTGATGGCACCCTTGAGGTGGGGGCTGCAGCCTCCTGGAGCTGAAGGGCTGGAGAAGGGCTGGGCAGGGCAGGGCCCGCCTTCCTCAGCCTCCGCCGGAATCCCTGAGGGAACAAGGGCCCTTCCTTCTCAGTCTTCCCAGTTCAGCAACCCGTGTCCTGTGGGTCTGATCCCTTTCTGGGGCAGAACTGTGGCATCTAGAGATGGAGTCTGCTTTAAGACCAGAGCTGGGGGTGGTAGAGGGAACGTGATCCCTTCCTCCACACAGCTGTGATGGCAGCTGCCACACAGGGCCCTGCCCCACTGACTGCCAGGCCAGGGGCTGGGGACGTGGCTCCAGCTTCCCAGAGGGCCGACAGCCACTGTGCATGATCCACAGAACAGACGCTGGTCTGAGGGCCCTCCAAGAACTCCAGCTCTGGGCAGTCAACTGTGATCCACTCACCAAGGACCCGATGAAGACCCAACTTGCCCCCAACTCAGGTTTCAAGTCACATGAAGTAAACACACTCTGGGTGGTCTGTTCTGGGGTCATTGAGCAAGCCAGCACTTAAACATGAGAATCTAAGAAACTCCTATGTGGAGGGCCCATCTACCCCCCCTAGATAAAATCTCATAAAGTGAGTGAGCAGCCACAGGTAAATTAGCTACAGCCTCTGACATAAGTGCACCAAGGGAGGGGAGGGAGAGGCCGTTTCAAAGCCCAGAGTTGGAGACCCCCGTTCCTGGGTCACCTGTGAGGGGCTGTGTTTAGGAACAATGCAGCCCAGGACCTGCTAGTCACCCCTGCCCACTTCACAGCAGGTGTAGACCAAGTGCTTTAGAAAAGGAGCGTCTCACCAGTCCCCAGTGTGGCCCGAGACAGAAGGTCCTGGCTGCATGGTGCGGGGGTTGGGGGGGAGGGTGTGTGTGTGAGTGTGTGTGTGTGTGTGTGTGTGAAGAGGCATCACTTTAACCAGAAAGAGAATTTGGTGAGCACAGGAGAGGGAAAAAGGAATCACTGATAAAACTGAAATGACCCACTTGCAGCTGAGACATATATTTTAGATGCCAGACAAGCAAAAGAAACCTGCTGAACTGAAGTGAACCCGCCGGTTCAGACAAGCCCAGCGCTCTTCGTCGGATACCCTCCCACACCCGAGGTGCTCCAGGGACCCAGGAGGGCATGTGCCTTCAGCGTGGGGATTAACAATAGTTGCATCTATCCCAGAGAAGATAGAGGCAACAGGTGGACCAGGGAGTGTGTGGGTGCAAAAGGGAATCAGGACCCCCTCTTCCCTTCACCTTGTGTCATGGTTCACAGAGCATGAATTTCACGGAGGGCATAGGCCAGAGAAAGCCATCAGGGGCACAGAGTGGACTAGCAGAGGGCAGAGCACAGTGGCTCACGCCTATAATCCCAGCACTTTGGGAGGCTGAGATGGGCAGATTGTGTGAGCCCCAGAGTTCAAGATCTGCCTGGGCAACATAGCGAAGCCTCAGCCATACGGATAAATGAAAAAAATTAGCCAGGCATGGTGGCACATGCTTATGGAAGGGATCACATTCCCTCTGCCACCCCCAGCTCTGGTCTTAAGGCAGACTCCATCTCTAGATGCCACAATTCTGCCCCAGAAAGAGATCAGACCCACAGGACACAGGTCACTGAGCTGGGAAGACTGAGAAAGATGGGCTCCTGTTCCCTCGGGGATGCCACGCCTATAGTCCCAGCTACTTGGAAGGATTGCCTGAACCCAGGAAGTCGAGGCTGCCATGAGCCCTGATGTTGTGATCATGCCACTGCACTCCACTCTGGGCGACAGAGTGAGACCCTGACTCACTCACTCACTCAATCAATAAACACACAAAATAAACTAGCAGAGGTGTGTGTTCTCACAAGGTTCCAATGGAATTTTCTCCATGCGAGTCACCAACTGGATGTTGAAAGGGAATACACAGCGAGCCAGGAAGAGCACAGCCAGGGAGGTGACAGGTGCAAACCCGGATGCTACTGTACCCGGCAACTGGCTCCTATGGGCCCTGGTTCCTCCCAGGGGTTCCATTCTTCCTGCCCAGCCAGGCTCTCATCTATTTGTGGTTTGGCTGGACAAGACCACTGAGGCAACACTAGTCCAGGCACCCATGGGTGCCTTCACGGTCTTTTCACATCCACTTTACAAAAAAGTCCCCACTGGGATGGCATCGCAGTCCAGGCCCCACCCAGTCTTCACTGGCAGAATCGATGTGCCCCTCAGAAGACAGCAACAAGGACAGGGCATGCGCTCTCCAGCCTCAGGTATACAGGACTCCCAGGGGAGCTGGTGTGAAATGCACATTCCTGAGCTGCTGGCCACAGGGATCTGGTGCCAGGTCCCACAACCCAGGGACTTCCCACTCACGCCATTACTCAGGGAGACTCGGGGAGACTCGATGCAAGCTCCAGGCCACACGCAGAACACTTCCAAGGGTGCCGTGGGTGCTGCTGAATACGCGCCCGTGTCGGCCATGGGCAGCTCCAGCTGGAAGACACCCCACCTACCCAGAGTTATCCCCAGGGGTCACCTGTTCTGTGCCTGAGCCCGGGCCCTTCCTGAGACCTGGAGCAGGTATGAAGCACTCACAGCTGACATCCAGGGCTGCCTGGGCGGCGCAGTGGGCTTGCATCATCCTAAACCCTGGAGTCTTCCTTACCCCATCTGAGTGACAGGCCTGTGGGTACAGAGGGACCCAAAGGCCGCTCACCACCCACCCCCGGCTCAGGATCCTCAGATAGCAGGACCACGTTCCCGGTGTGGGCCTGCACAGGGCTCCCGGGGCCAGGCCTCAACCCTTAGGCATCACTGAGACCTGCAGCTTTCAGGACAAGCCAGCCACTCCCTGGGACTCAGGCCAGCTGTACCTGCCGTGCTGGATGCACATGAGGTGGGGTCGCTGGTAGACCGGGACACACGCCCAGGACCTGGCTGCACCCGAGTGCCTATACTGGAATCCTCTGGAGGCGTGCAGCTCAGGCATGGGGCAGGTGGCAGGGGTGACGGGGTGTCCACAGGGCCTTCAGGAAATGGGGGACTCGAATCCAGCTCGGTGGCGCCCTCAGACACCAGGAGGCTTGTGCTGTCATCCAGTGCTGTAAGAGAAGGTACATGGTTTTAAGGTGGGCAACCACACAGGACACCCTGAGGCAAGACAGCACTGGCCCTTCAAATCCCAAACCTACATAACTCTGAAATCTTGGTGATACGGAAACACTAAACAAGGTTGACAAACACTGCTCTACGGTGTTGAAATTTGGGGGCACCAGATGCGCTCTCAATAGTCATTCCAGAAAGGGCATGGGCAGAGGGACTTGGACCCTTCACATCCCACAGGACACTAAAAGCCAGAATTCAGAGGCTCTGGTGACAAGGATGCTTGATGAGCAGGGACCCTTGCAGGGAAAGCAGAAGCTCTGAGAGACATCGAGCCGTCCCAGCCAGGTCCAGGGGCCTGAGAATCTGCCGTTCATGCAGGGGTGCCACCTGGGGCCTGAAGTACAGCCAGGCAGGGGGACAAGCCCAGTCTGCACAATGCCTGCCTTAGCTCTCAACGTGTGGGTGCCCAGCCAGCAGTGCCGACCCCACCAGGGGAGGAGTCAGGAATGCCGGCTCTCAGGCAGACCCCAGATCCATGGAATCAGAGACTCTGGAGGTGGGCCCCACCATCGGGGTTTGAGCAAGCCCTCCGGGATTCCAATGCCCACTCATCTCTGAGAACCGCTGCTCTGGACCAGGGATGCTGGTCACATCAGGGCTCCTGCTCCACCACTCCAAGGCAGGCAGGTATGCCAGAGGGGTTAGATCAAAGTCAGGTTTTTTGTTTTTGTTTTGAGATGAGGTCTTGCTCTGTCACCCAGGCTGGAGTGCAGTGGTGCAATCATAGTTCACTGCAGTCTCAAACTCCTGGGCTCAAGCGATCCTCCTGCCTCAGCTTCCTGAGTAGCTGGGACTACAGGTATATGCCATCGTGCTGAGCTAATTTTGTACGTTTTTTGTAGAGATAGGTCTTGCTATATTGCCCAGGCTGGTCTTGAACTCCTGGCCTCAAGCGATCCTTCTGCCTTGACCTCCCAAAGTGCTGGCATTATAAGCATGAGGCGCCCTGCCTGGCCTTGGAGTCATTTTCAACATGACCTCCAGGAGCCTGCATACACACTGCAGTGCAAGAAGCGCTGCTCCCTATACTCTTCTCGTCACCAGACACCTCAGAGCTCCCTCTTGAGCTGGCGTAGATACTGCAAGGCGAGTTGCCCATGCGGGGTTTACAACAGCCTGAATTCCAGGTGGGGGGTCATGGGGTCTGTTCCCACCATCACTTTCTGTGTGTCCTGACCAGGAGCCTGGGGTGGCCTTTCTGCTTCCACACGCTCCACAATCTCCTTGTATCTGTGAACCTGTCCCTTGCTGAGGGTGTTCAAGCCATCTCCCATTTAATCACCGCCGCTTGTAAGGCAGCCCGGGTCACCCCCGTTCCACAGTGGAGGAAATGGCTTAGAGAAGGAAGGGAAGATGGTCACATGGCCACTGAGTGGTGAAGCTGGTTGGAAGATTCTAGAGTCCTCTTGCTTAATCACCCTCCAGCCTACAGCTGCCCTTCTCAAAAAATGGTTTGGGACAGTTAATGGGCCATTTGGAAAAACAGAAAAAGGTGAACAGTAAGTACTTCGCACACCATAAAAAAATTCTTCAGGGAGATTAATCCTTTTCTTTTTAAGGATACCATAAAAATTGTAGAAAAAAGCATACAGGAATAAATCTACAACCCTGGAGCAGAGAAAGACTGTAAACATAATAGAGGCCACACAGGAAAAGTGTGACAATTTTTTTTTGAGCTGGAATCTCACTCCGTCGCCCAGGCTGGAGTACACTGGCGCACTCACGGCCACCCCAGCATGGACCTGCTAGGCTCCAGCGATCCTTTTGCCTCAACCTTCCAAGTAACTGGAACTACAGGTATACGCTACCACGCCCAGCTAATATTTTATTTATTGTAGAGATGAGGTCTCATCAAGTTGCCCAGGCTGGTCTCAAACCTGCAGGCTCAGGCAATTCACTCGCCTCGGCCTCCCAAAGTGCTGGGATTACAGGCTGAGCCGCCGAGCCCAGTCAATAAATTTGACGACAAAAATTTGTAAGCTTATGCATGGCAAAAGGCATCATCCACAGGGGAAAAATGAAGCAGAGACAGAGAAAACATCCCTTCGATAACAGGAAAAGTGGCACCCTCACACATCCATGCTAATGCATGAGTTATATTGTTCTTATACATTGTCCCATGTCTTTAACAAATGCTTTTTCTTATAAATCTACAAAAAAGAAATTCCCCAAAACAAAAACATGGCAAGAGAAAATATGAACCAAAACTGGACCTTCAAATGGACAATAAACATGTAAAAAGGTGCTCAAACTCCATCATCTTTGTGTGTGTGTGTGTGTGTGTGTGTGTGTATGCACATGTGTGTCTGTTGCTTACCTACAAGGACAATAAAGATCATTAGGAGTGGCAATGCCATGGGGCCTCAGACACTGTTGTGGCATATAAACCGGTAATCTACCTTTCTGGAAGGCAAGTCAGTCATTATACCAAAACATACATGCCCTGGACTCAGCAATTTCACTTCCAGAAATTTATTCCGAGCACATAATGGAGCAAGTTCTCAAAGATGAATGCGTAATGTAGAAAAGAAAACAACCACCTACCACATCATAGCACTTCAAACCTAGAAACTGTCATGGTTAACTCTATCCAAACGTTATCAGAGTCACTCCCTAGAGTATTACACAGTAGTTTATCAAAATCATTTTGAATAACATCCATCCATGCAAATTCCTCTTGATCCCTATTATCTTAACATCAGTGCCAATCCAATGATCACATTTCTCAGGGAAATGGAGTCAAGGACAACTCATGTGACTTGAAGAATATGTAAGGTTAATTTAGAAACGTGCAAAGTTAGCACAGCATTATAGGAAAAGCTCCCAGTCACATCTGGTAGCTCTCACTTTGCACACCCTCGCCCTTACTTGTATTGTGTGCTGTATTTTACAGCAGTCATGATCCTAGTGCTCTTCCCATTTTTCACCTAAAAAATCAGAAGCATTTCTCTTAATTAACATGTAACAATGTATGTAGCATACGCAACATGTTTTTCCTGAATCTTATTAATGAACTTCATCATTCCCTCAAGTTGTCACTGTCACAGAAAATGCAGCATGAGTAGAAAGTTTTCCTTTTTGCATTACTCCCTTAGGGTGGGTCCAGAAGGGAGCTCTCCACATCTAATGGCATAAACATTTTTGGCAAAGGATTTTGAATAAAGAACCATAAAAATGGCTGATCTCTAAGCTGCCAGTCAAGATGATGGGTAGAGGCTTCCCTGTGGCCTTGCCAGCATCCACGTCCTTGTCGCTGTTTTATTATTTTAATAGATAAAAAACAAACCAGAATCTATCAAAAAAATTCTAGCTAAGAAGTGAATTCTGGGCCGGGCACAGTGGCTCAAGTCTGTAATCCCAGCACTTTGTGGGGCTGAGGCGAGAGGATCACCTGAGCCCAGGGGTTTGAGGCCAGCCTGGGTAACTTGGTGAGACCTCATCTCTAAAAAAAAAAAAAAAAATTAGCCAGGCATAGTAATGTGCACCTATAGTTCCGGCTACTTGGAAGGTTGAGGTGGAAGGATCGCCTGAACCCAGCAGGTTGACGCTGGGGAGTCCGTGAGCAGATGGACAGAGTGAGATTCCAACTAACTCAAAAAAAAAAAAAAAGTAGGTTATGCAAGGTTACAGGAGACAAGATCAGCTCACATATACTAACAATGAACCTACAGAAACAAACACACAATGCCATTGACAACTACTCTGAAGAATGAAATACTTAAATATACACTTCCCAAAACATGTAGAGGATCTGTATGCTGCAAATTATAAAACAGGAGTGAAAGAAATCCAAGAGAATTCCAATGTATGAAAAGACAGAGTAGTCTGCATATTTAAAGGGTCAAATAGAAAAGACGTCAATTCTCTCCCAAATGCTCTAATAGGTTGCAATTCTTATCAAAATCCCAGCAAGAACTTTAAGCACAGAGATAAACTAATTCTAAAATGTATATGGAGGTAGGGTATGGTGGCTCTCTCCTGCAATCCCTGTAGGAGGCCAAGGTGCAAGGATGGCTTGAGGCCAGGAGTTTGAGGCTATAGTGTGCTATGATTGCGCCACTGCTCTACATCCTGGTCAACACTGGTCTCTAAAAAACAATTTTTAAAAAAGAAATAAATAAAATGCATATGAAAAAGCACAGTCCTAGAATAGCACAAAGAAGCTTGACAAAGAAGAATAAAGTAGAAGGAATCACTCTTCTGATTATAAGGCTTGTTTTAGAGCTCCAGTCGTCAAGATAGTGTGGTATTGGCAGAGAGGCAGACACACAGAGCAGTGGAGCAGAACAGAGGACCCAGAAGCGGACCCATGTAGAGATTCCCAACTGATTTTTGACAAAGGTAAAGAATCGACAAATGTTCTAGAACAACTGGACATGCTTGGGCACAAAAAAGAACCTCAACCTCACTCCAACGCAGTCATTAACTGGCGAAGGCATCTTTTCTACAGTTCAATCTGCTTGATGTTTTGTCCTGCGAGCCTCTGTCAGTGCTTCTCAGGAGATTCCTGACCCCCTCGGGGGCTGGGCACCCCGGCAGGAGTCTGGGTGTGGGAAGGAATCCTGCATCTCTGGCCAGCAACAGAGTTAACTGCCTGGGTCCCAGCAGTGAGGAGGGTCCAGCCCTGCTGAATATCTGATGAGGAGCACCCCAGACTGCTCCGTCCATGTCCACCTGCCCCCAGGTGGCAAACAGAAAGGGGGTCTGGTAGCCGCCAGGCTGCTCCACCTTTCCAACCATGACTTCCTCAAGAACATGTGATTTGTGGGAGTCGTGTGGCTGGAACAGGTGGACTGGGCTGCAGGCCCCCTCAGCCCAGACCCTAGAATGCAGTGGGGGTGGTTGCTCTGTGATGGGGGACTGGGACACACCATACCCTGGGGTAGCCCCTGGAAGGTCATCGGAAACCACCTCTTTGACAGTTTGTGGCAGCTCCTTGGTGTGACTAGAGGAAGGATGAGATCACGTCCAAATCCCACAACCACAGAGACCTGGGGCTCTTGCAATTCCAAGGCAGTACCCCACAAGGATGGCCCCTTCCCATTTCTCTTAGATTTTAACAAAGTGTTCAGGAAGAGGACAGAGAGCCTTGGGACGCTACTCGTGGTCCTTTGCAAGATCTCCTGAGTTTCTGACTCTGGTCTCCAAAAAACCAGCCCACATAAGCCTGCTTGGAGATCCCAAGAAGGTGGCTCTAGTGCCTGCCCAGCCCCCGCACACTGGCTCCCTCTGCTGGGAAGGGTCATCTGCTTCCCTGACACCTCGGACCACCTACTCCACCCCCATCTCTGAGGCTCCCACTCTCTGTGTTTGTCCTCATCCTTCAGTGTGTGTTTGACACTTGTCCTTCAATGCCCTCAAAGACTCAGTGTCCAGCCTTTGCCCTCCTTCCAGCCTCCCAGCCTCACCACCTCCCTCTGAGGGAGGCACTGAGAGGACATTAGCCTGGTATGTCCAACTTTTGCTCTGGAAGAGGTGGCCCCCAACTGAGTAGTGCTTTTCTTCAAGTCCACACTGGGGGTAGAGGGACAAAGCCCCTCACATTCAAGAAAGCAGAAAGTATACTGACTTATTGGGTACAGGCAAGAGAAGACATGTGGAGAATTTAAATAGTATTTAACAGGAAAGGTTATGGAAGACTCCTCCACCCCTTTAAAGAGTAAGAAATGGAGGGAGGTGAGTTGGAAGAGGAAGAGAAGAAAACAGGAGGAGACATTCTTGAAAGTTATAAGCTACTCTCTTCAAATACTGAAAGAGGTGAGCTTACCTGGTATGCTGAAGCCAGCAGTGGCATTTGGGTCCCCGGAGCTGGACTCGGCCACCTGCTGATCTACACTTGCAGCCTACAGGAAGACACACAAAGCATCAAGGTGGGTCATTAGCCTGTAATGCCAGCGGACTTGAAAGCTGGCCTTCCCATGCCAAGCACTGAGAGACGTGTGCTTACCTTTCCACCTTTGGCTCCTGAGTGTGAGGCCCAAGTCACCCTTGCCAAGGCCAGAGCTCATTTCTCGGACCTCTGGCAAACCAGGCACCTGCCAGGGCCACAGGGCCACCCTGAGCCCACATACCTTCCACATATGGACAGTGTTTGGGACCTACAAAGGCCACGCAGGATCCTCTGGAGTCATGCAGGACTCAGGACAGCCCTGTGCTCCGACTTCCCACCTGCCTGTCTCAGCTTCTCTCTCCTCTTGGCTTCTACTCCAGGAAGCATAAGACCATGGGGAGCAAATGGCCATGGGACTGATAATGCCTTGCACCAGCATGCTCTGGTCAGAGTGGCCACTTAATACATAGCCACGGACTGAGTGAGCTCCTGAATGCCCCTAGAGCTGACATGGGCTCGCTCTTCCCTTTCATCTCTTGCAGAGAGGAGTGACAGGTGGCTTGGGTCCACACAGAGTGGTGTGCCAGTTGGAATGTGGGCCTTATAGCTGCGAGGACCTTGGTCAATGCCACCTGTCCTGGTGGAGCCGGTAGCGATAGAGCTTGCCTCGAGCTGCACAGTCATGAGCTTTTGCTGCTTTCTGCTTGGACAGACTCCTGGTCTGCCGGCAGAGGCCTCGGAAAATGAGGGGAAAGGCTCCACCTTCGCTCAGCCGGTCTTGTGTGCACCACAGCCTCACCATCCCAGCGTTGGGCCGCCTGACCCTGCATAGGCCCTGTGCTTGGATGCAAGGAGCACTGCGCATACGTGGCCTGGTAGCACCATGCTCCCCTACGCTAGCTCAGAAAATGATTCCTGAATCTTGTGTTATTTCAGAATGGCTTTGGGGCCATGCTTGCCAATAATGAGCTCAGGAGGAAGCTGGGAAGGTGAAGCAGGCCCCTGCGGCTTGGTCCTGCGGCTCGGTCCGATTCCAGCTCAGGTAATTACATTGCTGCCACCCTGGCCTCCCGCCACTTCAATCAGATGGCTGGTAGCCTTCATCTCTCAGGGCAGCCAGCGCCAGGGCAGGTGCTAGGGCTGCAGCCTCTGCACTGACACAAAGGGTGTGAGCAGCTCCCATGGCAGGGGGCTTCTGAGGGAAAGAGGAGACCCAGAGCTGCCTAAGTGCTTCCTTTGATCCCACTTAGATGCTCCGGAACAATACCTTACACACTATTTCTTCTTAGCCCTCAGTTCTTCTGGGGAGGGAGCCGGGTGAAGGAGAATTCCCACCACCATCGGCACTCACCTCCTTTCCCACTGAAATCCTTGTGTGCCAAGAATCAGTTTCAGAAATCTCTGTCAAGAAGCTTCTGCTAAATCACAAGAAAAGAATAACGCCCCAAAGCTTTGTTCACCCCACACCGCTCTTCCTATATCCAACCCTCTACGGGACTTTCTTCTTTCTGGGTAGGAGTGGGCATTAACTTAGAACCCTACTACCTAGAAGAAGTTTCTGGTAATGAAGAAATAGAAGTAAAACAAGAGAAATAAAATATACAGTGGGACAAGGTCAGGAGGAAATTGGATTCATTCCGATTTGGCGGAAACATCACTCACTTCCCTCTGGCTCCTGGTCACATTCAGTTTGGAGAGGAGACAGCTCCCAGGAGGGCATCTATCACCGCTGGCAGGCAGGGTATCAAGGGTTTAATTTAAATGTGGCCTTCCCTAGTGTCAAAAGCCACTTGGCCACACTAAAGTTGTGGGGAAAATCTTTGTTCTGTGCACACAGCATTTTCGAAGAACTATAAAGACAGTAGAAAAAGGTGGAGAAGAAACATATCTGTGATATAGAATTTAAGCTTGGATGTGAATTCAGCCATCAAGCTCACAAACACAGCTCCTTGCGGAGGAGAGGGGCAAGAGGCCTGTTGAGAGGAGGCTGCAGGGCCTCTTCACCTGGGACTTGCTGGTGTGCAGACTTTCTGATCAGTCATCATAATGGAGCAATCAACTGGCATTCAATCCATAAGCCGAGTTTTCCTTCCTCTTCCCTTCTCTTAGGAAGCTCTGTGGCTAAGTCACCCTTCATGGAAATTCTGCCCTATTTCCAGAGTAAGTGTCCCCCTCCTGGGTGAGATCTACCATCTAGGACCAGATTTATGAAGAGCTGTTCTTTGGGGGCGATGACAACAATCACGGAAAATGTGAATCAAGATGTTAGCCTAACGGTGTGAGGCAATCTTTGAAAATGCTTCCTTGATAGATTTTAACATGTACAAGTCAATTCATTTGAACATGTAAATAACCGCTTTTAGGACCTGGGGCTGGTCGTACTCTGCCTCTCCATTTCCATTCTCACAACTCCTGGAGTCACACACAGGTTTCCTTCTGCCCAGCATACTGCCAAATTCAAATTCCCAAAGCACCACTGGGTCACGTCCATCCAAATGCAAAACTCGTCAAAGGCACTTCTCTAGGTCGTAAAATGTGCACCCAAGTATTTCAGGGACCCACACCAGGCTCCTGGCCCTCCCACCTCAGAGTCTCTGCCCACATGGTGTCCTCCCTTCCTTCGCATGTACTCTGACCCTGCTGCCCACACTGCCAAACCCAATTCTCCCTCTGAAGCCCCACAGAAGTTTGTCCTGCTCCTGCCAGCATGCTGGACTGTCAGCGCCGTGTGAAGGGGATTCTATCCAGTTCATGGCTCCATATCCCATGAAGTGTCGCATTCATCAGTGGTCCCTGGAATATATGTGTGTCGCCCAAACAAGAACTCAAAACTGGTAAGTTCTCAATCACTTTCCTGCTGTCGAAGAAATTCACTCCTTGGGAACTTACTGAAGAGTGCAGTCTCACATGGGAAAGAGAATGGCATTGCATCCTGAGAGTGGGATCCCTGCAGGCGAGTGGGTCACAATGGACAGCCTCAGTCAGGGCTGCCTTGCCTTCTGCATGAGAATATCATCCCCATGAGAGGCCTCGCCATCCTCTCTTTATCCACACAAGTGCTGAAGGCAATTTATGTGCCTTTGTCCTAACAAGGGAAGCAATTAACCTCCTCCTCCCCAGGGAGACAGTCGTGCTACCAGGTGGGACCAGCAGCCCAGGGAGGGGGCAGCTGGCAGGCATAGCCTTCCCTCTGTGGACTAATGGGTTTCATTGACTTCCAGACCCCCAGACATGTTGGTGGAATTGAAAAGCGCTCCAGATCATGGGGTCAAGAGAATCAGCCGGAGGGCTGCCGTGGCCCCTTCATCACCAGAGGCAGCTAAGCTCCCAATCAGCGGCCTGGCAGATGCGACAGGATGTTCCTGCAAGCATTGAGCTGGGGGCTTCTGAGCCAGCACCAGCTAACCCAGGACCCGTCTTTCACCTTAAGGCTCTTCTCGCCAAAATTCTGTGAACAAGATCTCAACTTAGAGAAGGGCCAAGAGTTTTGGAAATGGTATCGGTCTTACAGCCAGTATTATCATCCCCCATAGCTTCTATTCTTCAGAGAAAAGAGTAAAATGATACAACACGAATCAATATCCTTCTAGTGTGCAGCTGTGTGGGGGACATCAAATGTCACACCCAAGTCCAGAAGCGACTTCCAAGATTCAGGAGCTTTGAAAAGCTGGGGGAAGTGGGTGTGGGGGGTCATAACACAAAGCTAACCTGGTCCTAAACCAGGGGAAGTGAGGACCAGCTGGAGGCCCAAACTTCACCTGCACACAGATTATGTATGCAGCTAATCCTGACTCATACTCCACATCTTTATAATAAAATAAAGTTGAAAAAAGAAAAGCCAAGCCAGGGCCAGGCTCCATGTACAGGGGTTGTCATCGGGAGGCAAAGGGCTCTGAGGGGGAAGTGCACATGGAATCAAGAATCAGTCACTCAGCTGTCTCTTCCAGAAATAGGAGGAAGAGCCCACAAAAGGCAGGGTGGGGCCCAAGGTCGGGCCCCAGCAGGAGCTGGGATTGTGATGGCAGCAGGCAGGGTCCCTGTGCAGAGGGTGGAGGTGGCAGGGTTGGCCTCCTCTCCCCAAGGCAGCCATGGAGAATCACACACTCCTGCAGACTGTGGAGGTTCCCAGGGCTCCCCGTGGCCCTGCCTGGTGCTCCAGCTGGGTACAGGGTGGGACTACCCATTGGCACCCCTGCTTAGCCTCCTTCTCCTGCCTTCCCCAGAATTTTCCTCATGGAGAGCCCTGCCCTGGGCCAGCTACCCTGCCTCCTGGGTCCTTCCATAGCTGCCTGGTGATATCCCCAAGGCACTGTACCCACACTCCCCTCTGACTATCATTCTACCTTCTCTCCTCTTTACTAAGCAAGCATCCTACAAGAGTGGTCCATACCTGTTCTCAAAGTGCATCCCTGGGGCAGCAGCAGCATCAGGAGTGGACCCTGCTAGGAATGCAAGTCCTTACCCCTACCCAAACCACCATAAACTACTGACTTGGGAACCCAGGGGGTGGGCCCAGGCATCAGGATTTGATTGACAAGTTCTCCAGGAGACTGAGATGCCCATTGGAGTCTAAACATTACAGCCACACCTGTGCCCACCTCCTCACGACCCACCCACTCCTCTACCCTGTGTCATCTGGCTCCTGCTCCTCCATTCTGTCAAAGCTGCCCCTCCACAGTGAGCCCGGTGGCCCTGGGACCCATTCCGTCACAGCCTCTGGGCCGCCCTGGGCGTATCACTTTCTTCCCTAACTGCTGGTTTCTACAAATCCAGCTTTCCAGAGCCCCAGTGCCCTGCAGTCTGTCGTGTGGGTGGGTGTCCTGCCTCTACCACCTGCCATGGTGTCATGTCTTGGGGTTCTCCCTCTCTGTGGGCATCCCACCCCCTCCCATTTCCCAGGCTCAGGTGACCATCTCTGCAGCTAACTCTGATCTGAGTTTCTGGACTGCAGATCCTGCCACCCAGTGGACATGCACTGAGAATCCCACCCACACGACAGACTGCAGGGCACTGGGGCTCTGGAAAGCTGGATTTGTAGAAACCAGCAGTTAGGGAAGAAAGTGATACGCCCAGGGCGG
>CAUYQG010219603.1:0-20852 GCA_963574415.1 Tarsius wallacei | reverse complement strand
CCCCCCCCCCCCCCCCCCCCCCCCCCCCCCCCCCCCCCCCCCCCCCCCCCCCCCCCCCCCCCCCCCCCCCCCCCCCCCCCCCCCCCCCCCCCCCAGAGGAGAAGGAGAAGGAGAAGAAAAGAAATCACTGGTAAGAGTTAGTTCTTTCTACTTAAGAGCCTGGGTTATGAATAAGAATAATGAGAGCCAGATATATGTCCAGAGTACTAGATCAAGCATCAAAACAGGGATCACCTTGATTTATAATGTGACAAAAATTTAACCCAGGTTTTAAATTCTACGGGGTAGTCAGAAGCCCAGGCAAAAGAGAAGACTGCAGTCATAAATAATTCGAGAACAAATGTTTCCTGACCCAGACTATGTCATGGAATACATGCAAAATATTTTCTTTTTTATTAAGTATTGTCTTTTATGTTTGTTTCTACCCTTGCCCCAAAACACATTTCTGATTTCTTTTCTTAGGAATGAGTTATCGAAATCACAAACTAATAAACCTCATTTAATAATAAGCTTTATTTTTGAGAAAATGTGTCATTCTCAAGTTTTTACATTGGCTACAGAGGTTTTCAGACACTGATCTTACCTTTCAAAGAGAAGGCAAAGCATCATTTGCTGACAATTTACTCCAGCTACTGACTCAGGATCTCTAGCATGCAGGTAAAATCTCAATAAGGACATGTCAGGAGCATGGTGTTTTAGAGCTGTAGGGAATCTTAGGTAATCTGCCAACCTTATGTGACTATTATTCGGTAGCATGGTACTCACTGTCTATTTTTCATTTTTAGAAGTTTTTTTAAGGGGTTGGAATTTTTTTCGGCTTTCTTATTAACCCAGATGCCATTTCATCAACCTGAAAAAGAATTTACTCCCTGATGAAAAATGCCACAACTACCAGGAAATTTCACAGTGACTTGCAGACAGGGTTATAACTATTTAAAAAATGTATGTATGAGAGGCTTCACATCTTTCATGGATGAAGGTGCTCATTTTGCAATATAGTGTTGTCCTTTTGTTGATCTGCTTTAAGCTATATACACAGGCACTATAGTAAGTGAAGATATAAAATATATGAACTATGAAACATTTTGAATATTGACATTTTAAATTATTTTTTTAATGCTCATAAAACCTTACTCCTGAGTTCACTGAAATTCAGGGCTGTCTACTTCAGTTCATTAGATACCTAGTGGGAGGATGTAATCACAAAGCTAGAAAAATGTGAAACACTCCAGGCTAGACATCTTAGGCTAATCATAATGTAGGAAAGTTCTTCAAGGATTTGAGCACACAGCACTTCATAAATAGTACTGCTACCAATTAATTTCTCTAAAATGAAGATTACAGATTTCCCATGGTGAAATTAATGTCATGGAGTCAACCTCTTTTGTAACAGAAAATGGTTATTTTGTCTCCTTTCTAATTCTGAATTAAGATACAACCTTTTTCCTCATTCTTCTCCACTCCCACATATTTAATATTAGATGTTGGTGGAACTATTTAAATTTCTTCCTCTCTGGTAAAATAAGGAATTATCTTATCCATTAAGCTAAATAAATGATGCTCATTTTAATAATATATTTAATAAAATAATACATCTCACATTACTAAAGTAGCAGCTATCAAAAGAATGTTTTTGAAGAACATATGTCATATTATATATTGTATTGTATGTAGTATAAAACACATTGCATCATATTTGTTATATTTTTATAATTATATTGTTACTTTGTATTAATGTATTATAATTAATTTCAATCTAACACATGAACTCATAGACTAGAATATTGGTTAACAGTCATAAGACATTAAAGAGACTTCATGCATCAATCCTTCATTTACACATCCCTTTGGAGAAATCATCTTCTTCTGCTAGCATTCCTACCTTAATTTTTAAAGTATGAATCCTTTTGGGAGTATGGGAGAAGGATTCTCAACTTTTCTTCTGTCCACTACACCCATACTTCAACAACAGAAGAGAAGCATCTTATCTCATTGGTGAGACTGGGCAAAAGGATGAAATATAAAAGCTCAGCCTTTCCAAAAGTCTCTTTTTTGGGATAATCCAATCAGTAGATGTGCTTTCTCTTCTTGTTCCTTCTTCCATATAAACACATTTGGAACAGGGTTTAGAACTTGCCTTATAGAAGCAAGTTATCTTTCTTTGTGGTCCACTTTTGGGTCTTGATAGGTGTGATGAGCAAAGAGGCTGCAGCAATTTTGGTGAGCATATGCTCCAAAAATCTAAGGCATGTGAAGAGCACAGGTCCATGTCCTACACTACACTGAGCTTTCAATTGTTTCAGAACCTGTAGTTGAATGTGAAACTGTATGAAAAGCTCAATTACATCTGTTTGTTTATTCACACATGTTCTGCTCAGGTGTGTGATAGGTTTAACTGAGACATTTATTATATGTGATATTAATTGCTCACTTCTATATTTTTTAGGTTCTCAATTTAGGTAACAGATTCCTTCTTGGATAAAAATCATGTTTCTCAAACTAGTTGGAAATATAGAATACACAAACAATATAAAAGTGATTGAGCAGTCCATACAAATTAAATTCCAGTATGTATTTAATAGTAGAAAATAATTCATTTTATTCACATATTCCCATCATCTATTTTAAGTAATGGACAACTGAATTAAATTATACAACTGAAACACTCTAAAATAATTGAAGTAAGTTAGCTTACAGAAACATTTCTATTCTAATAATAAAAATATTCCATCAAGACCTCAGGAGCTAAAAAATTACTCATATACTTGAATTTTTAAAATATTTTTTATGCCATTTGTCTCCCTGTATATAGACATCATTTACCACATTACTATGTTAAAATTTAGATGTTTTCCTTTAAATTTTGATAGAATAAAAAGATTAGATTTTTTCTCCTTTATATATTGAATTATTTAAATTAATAAAAATAAACATTAAATTGTGCTGAGTATCTATTATGTGCTAGGAATTATGCAAGACATTTTAAAATATAGTTTCTCTATTCTTTACAATAATTTTTAAAAGCTAGCCATTAAATATCATTATCATCTGGGATTCATCCCCAATTGTATACACTTCTTGCTTTAAACATTTTCCCACATCATTTTATCTCTACTCATGGTTACAACTACTTCTGATACATCAATGACTAAAAATCTATATCTCTGTAATTCTTTGCTGAGTTTCATATTTACAATCCAAATATCTAACAATTATCTCCACTTAAATGTCCCATAGGCATCTCAATTTCAGCACATACAAGTTTGAATTCACTTTTCTAAAACTGTTCTTCTTAACTCTCACAGTGTCTCAGATCATCACATTGCTGTCTCATGATTTTTGATACTTAATTTACTTAGCTAGCAACCTCAGCACAGCCTTTTTACTATTTATTATTTATCAGGCATTGTAAGAAATACTTCTAAAATGATTTGTTTAACACAGTAATATGATGAAGTAGGTATTATAATCCCATTTTACAGATGAAGAAACAGGCTGAGGAAGGAACTGGCAGAGGGATGCACAGCAAGTGGCAGAAATGCCAAGATTTGGATTCTACCTAAATAGACAAAAAAGGCACAGAAAATTTATTAAGAATAATGAGAAACTAAAATTATTCAATGTGGGTAGTTTAAGTATGTTTTCTCATGGTGGAATCCAAGATAGTCACCGTGGAACAGCAGACAGGCCCCTCTCCTGGTGAGCAAGACAGACAGTAGGAACTTGGCTATGATAGATGGAAACACCACAAACACTTTTGGATGGGTGAAGCACTCTGCATCTAGCAAAGGTCTCTTTGAACACAGAGACCAGAAAACAATGGCAAATGAGGGAATCGAGGTGTGTCATCCCCCAACCTGCTCTAGGCTTACACAGGAACTGAAGTCCTGCCTGATGAAGGAGAGTAGGTGAGTAATTTTAAGACCCTTAGGGTTGGTTCATCCCCTTTCAGCTGTGCACGGGTCATGGGTTCAAGTGGGAGGAGTCCTGGTCAAGGCACAATTACTGCAACCAGAGTCCAAGTGGAATGGGAAACAAAATCTGTGCCTGGTCAGCTGCTGTGAGCATGGCTTCTGCCAGTGGAGCCTGGCAGCCAGCTCTCAGGCAGGGAAAGCCCACTTACAGAGTAAATCTGGCTGACATCGACAGTTGGTGGCCATCTTCCCAGTCAGATCAGAAGAATCATCTCTAAGTCCTGCATGTCAACAGTGCAGATCCCCTCCACCCCTAGCAAGGAACTCACTCTTTTCAAGAGCAGAGTGCACACTTGAACAGGGAGGAGTAACACAAAACACATCCAAAGGCTTTCTTAGTGGGAGGCTTCTGGTCTGTAAATCACAGATTAGATGGGGGATGACATGTCCCCACTCACTCTCTGCAGAGTACTAGCAGCAGGGGCTGAAAACTAACCCCACTAAATTAAAAGCAGGAGAGAAAATCTACAGGAGAGAAATCTTCCACAAGGTGTAGCAAGGAGCAGAAGTGAATGCCACCCTCTTTCTCTCACTGAGTGAACCTATACTGAACCACAGAAAAAGCCCTCGAACAGAGGGTCATTGACTAGCTTCAGAGCAACAAAAATGAAGAGGAATTACACAGAGGAAAAAAAATCCTGTCAAAAATGAAGAAAAATGAATGAAAAAATATAGGCAACTCTCAGATTCCAAAAGACATGGCATCTGAAAAAGTAGCTATCAGGACATAAAAAATGGAAACATCTCAGAACGGCCTGACCAAGAAGACAGTCACAGAAATCAGAAATAGGATGACTAGAATGAACAGAGAAAACCAAGAGAAAATAGAAGCGAAACTCACCAAAGTAATATAGGAAGTAAAAGCGAAAATGACACATTTCTGAAATAATGGACATGAATAACTCTATTCTCAAAATCAAAAACATAGTAAGAAGCACAGGGTACAGGATCAACCAAGCAGAGGAAAGAATCTCAGAGCTTGAAGACCAAAATATATAACTAAAATATGTTTTTTTTAAACCCAGTCTGTCAAAAAAAAAAAAAATTTAAAAAGGCTCAAAGTAAAAGAAGCAAATACTCCAAGAGACATGGGACTATGTCACAAAGGCAAATCTATACCTGATTGGTATCCCTGAAACAGAAAGGGAAACTGAGAATACCATGGAACAAATATTCCATGAGGTCCTCCAAGAGAACTCCACATCTTGCTCGAGAGGTGACTAGTAAAGCACAAGAGATTCAGAGAACCCTGAAAGGTATCACATGACAAAATCATCACCAAGATACACAATAATCTACCTACACAAAGTAATCATGAAAGAAAAAATCCTAAAAGCAACAAGACAGAAAGGTTAGACTACCTACTAGGAAAGACCCATTAGAATTGCTCCAGATTTATCCACAGAAACACTACAAGCCAAAAAAGACTGGAGTCCAATTTTTAAGGTTTTTAAAAATAATCAGTTCTAGCCAAGAATGTCCTACCCCACCAATCTAAGCTTCATCAGTGATGGAGAATTAAAATCCTTCCCAGATATCCAATCCCTCAAAGAGTATGCTGCCTACAGACCAATCCTTCAGGAAATCCTAGAAAGGTGCTGAACACAGGTAAACAAAATAAAACAAAAATAAATAAAAAGGAACCCCATCACAAAAGTATAGGCAAGCATAGAGTTAACAGAGCACACAGACCACTCACAAAAATGAAAATAAACACATATATAAATACAAAAGAAAAAAGTAACCCCATAAGTGCCCTATAACAGAAATAAACTCTCACATTTCAATAATCAATTCAAATGTGAATGGACTAAATGCGCCACTGAAGAGGCATAAAGTGACAAACTGAATAAAAAAGCATAATCCAACAGTCTGTTACCTCCAAGAAACTCATCTCACTGAAAAGGACATGCAGAGATTCAGAGTTGGGTGCTGGAAAATAGTCTTTCATACAAACGGAAACAAACAAAAGTAGTTATCCTGATGTCAGACAAAGTAATCTTCTAACCATCACATGTCAAAAAGGACACAGAAGGACACTACACAGTAATTAAAGGCTAAATCCACCAGCAAGAAATATTCATCTTAAACATATATTCATCCAACACAGAAGCACTGGGTTTTGTAAAACAACTACAAATAAACTAAGAGAGGATATTAACTCTTACACAATCATAGTCGGAGACCTAAATACCCCAATAGCTTCAGATAGATTATTAGGGCAAAAAAACCAACAAGGAGATCTGGAACATTAACTAAACCCTCAGTCAAATGGATTTAATAGATACCCACAGAACACTAACTACACCCAACAATTACAGAGTACATTTTCTACTCATTCACATATGGAACATACTCCAATATTGATCACATTCTCAAACATAACTCAAGCATGAACAAATTTCAAAAGATGGAAAAATACCATGCATCTTCACAGATCACAGTGAAATAGAAATAAATAGCACCTCCAACAAGATCCCCCAAAACACACAAAGACATGGACCCTAAGCAATATGCTACTCATTGACTTCTGGGTCAACACAGAAATCAAGACACAAATGAAAACATTCCTAGAGAGAAACAAAGGCACATCTCATTAGAATCTCGGGGATGCCATGAAAGCAGTGATAAGAAGAAAATTCATAGCACTGCATGCACATATCAAGAAAACAGAAAGATCACATGTAAACAACCTAACATCACCTCTAAAGGAGCTGGAAAGGCAAAATCATCTAAATCATAATTTCAGTTGAAAAATCCAGATCACCAAGATAAAAATCACAATTGCAGAATATAGAAAACAAAAATATCATAGAAAGGATCAACAATACAAAAACTTAGTTCTTTGAAAGGATAAATAAGATTGATGGGCCTTGGCCAGATTTGCTAAAAAAAGAGAGAGAGAAAGTTCAAATAAACACAATTGACAATGTAAAAGATGAAGTCACAATTGACCTGAAGAGATTCAAAAGATATCAGAGATTACTATAAACACCTGTATGCAAATAAAATAAAAAACCTGAAGGAAAAGAAGGGCTTTCTGATATCACTCAACCTCCCAAGGTTGAAACAAAAAGAAATTGAAACTAAGCAAACCAATAACAATTCAGAAAATCATCTCAGTCACAAAAAATCTCCCCACCCCCACAAAAAATGTCCCAGACCAGATGGCTTCCCAGCTGAATTCTACAAGACATACAAAAAAGGAGCAGAGACCAATCTTACTGAAAATATTCCAGGCAATTGAGAATGATGGAATTCTCCTCAACTCATTTTATGAAGCTAATATCATAATAACACCCAATCCTGGCAAAGACCCAACAAGGAAAGATAATTACAGGCCAGTCTCCTTTATGAACACAGACATAAAAATTCTCAAAAATATTCTAAAAAGTTGTATCCAACAATACATCTCAGGGATCATCTATCATGTCCAGGTGGGCTTCATTCCCAGGATGCAGAGATGTTTCAACTTCTAAAGGCCATAAATGTAATTCAGCACACTAAGAGATATAAAAGAATCACATGATTATCTCAAGAGGACACAGAAAAAGCATTCAACAAAATCCAGCATCCCTTCTTGATAAAAACACTTGAGCACCTAGGAACAGAAGGAACATTCCTCAAAACAGTAAGAACCATCTATGATAAACCCACAGCTCAATGGGCAGAAGCTAGAAGCAATCCTCCTAAGAGCTGGAATAAGACAAGGATGCTCACTCTCACCCCTCCTGTTTAACACAGTGCTAGAAGTCCCGGCCAGAGCAATTAAGCAAGAGAAGTAAATTGGGGATATCCAAATAGGAAAAGAGAAAGTTAAGTCATCCCTCTGTATGGAATATATGATTCTACACCTAGACCAATCTAGAGAGTCTGTCAAAAGCTTTCTTACACTGAAAAAAGACTTTCAATGTTCAAAAGACTGCTACATTTCTATACACCAGCAACAAGTAGGTAGAGAATCAAATAAAATGCACATACACAGTATCATTCACAATAGACACACACACACACACACACACACACACACACAATACCTTGGCATTCACCTAACCAGAGAAGTGAAAGATCTTTACAAAAACTTTTACACTGCTCAAAGAAACCAAGGATGACACAAACAAATGGAAAAACATTCCATGCTCATATATTATAAGCATAAAACAGTGTCCATACTACCCAAGGTAATCTATAGATTTGTTGTGATATCCATCAAATTACCAACACCATTTTTCTCAGACCTGGAAACAAAAACACAGTAGCTCATATGGAAACAACAACAACAAAAAAGCATGAATAGCCAAAGCAATTCTTAACAAAAAGAACAAAGTGAGAGGTATCACACTTTCAGACTTTAAACTTTATTATAAGACTACAGTAGCCAAAAGAGTCAAGTACTATTACCAGAATAGGTACATAGACCATGGAAAAGGACAGAGATTCTGGAAGCAAACCATGGTCTCTGAACCTACTCATCTTTCACAAAGCCACCAACAACAATCACTGAAGAAAGGAGAAAATATTTAGTAAATGATACTGGGAAAACTGGCAGACCACAAGCAGAAGAATGAAACTAGACTCCTACCTATCACCATATACAAAAATAAAATCTAAATGGATCAAAAACCTAAATGTAAAACCTCAAACTGTAATAATCATAGAAGAATATATAGGAAACACTCTTATGCACATGACAATAGTCAATGAATTCTTGACCAAGTCCCCAAAAACGAATGCCATAAAAAAACATTTTAAAAAAATCAGCAAAGCCCTTCCCAGAAAGAAGCTTCCATGAGTGACTGCTGGCTCCAGACTCTACTTCACCACCACAGTACCTGACAAGACACTAGCAACAAGAGCTGCAGAGGGAAAACAGCAAGGGAGCCAGAGGCAGAGCCCCACGGGAGAAGATGAAACAGGCACTCTGCCACCATCTTGAAAACTAGGCAGGAAAATTCCCAGCTTGCTCACCATGGAGTGACAGACCTGATCTCTGTGACCAGAAGGTTAACTATTCAGGGGTTGATTGTGACCTAGAGGAAATATTTCAAAAGCACAAACTTTGAAGGGACAGGATGAGTGCTGAATCTCAGGCACCCCATCCTTTACTCATGACTGAGAGAGATAATCCCCCAGGTCAAGCCTAGATATCAGCCACAATAAGAGGACTCTACTCCAGGATAAGTGTGGCTGTTATGACCCCTGCCTGGGGAGGAGATAATCTGGTACCTCCTCACCAGAGGGGAGAATTCACCTGACCATAAATGAGTGGGAGGGGAGGACTGAAGCCACACCTACCTCTTCTGCCCCCTCCTCCAATCCTGGGCTGATCACTGAGGAGATTGTGAATGTGGCAGCAGCTCCACGAGAGACAGCAGAGGGACCTACCTCTTCTGTCCCCTCCTCCAACCCTGGGCTGATCACTGGGGAGATTGTGAATGTGGCAGCAACTCCACAGGAGACAGCAGAGGGGCTTAACTGTGAGCAGCTGAGAGGAACAATTACAGAACCTACCACAAGAGGGAAGGTTTTAAAAAACTTTTTTCTTTCTTTTTTCTTTGTGTGTGAATGTGTATGTGAGTGTTCAATGTGCATTACTGCTCCCCAACATTTTTTTCTTTTTCTATTTTTCTTTCTTTCTTCTTTCACTTTTTGTATTGTTTATGTGTGTAAGTGAATGACTGAGTGTTCATCTTTTAGTTTTTTTGTTTGTTTTTTGTTCTCTTTTTTTAGTTTAAAGTGTGTGTGAATTTATGTGTGCAAGTTCAATTTGCATTCCCCCCTTTTTTTTCTTTTCTCTTTACTTTTTTCATTTTGTGTTGGGTGAGTGTGTATGTGTGTGTGTGTGTGTGTTTGATTTTTCTGGTTTCTGTTTTGTTTTGATTCTAGTTGTGTCTGTGTGTGTGTGTGTAATTGGTTTTTACTTTGGTTTCCACTTTTGTTTATCTGTGCTTTTAAATTTTTTATATTTTTGTACATCTTACCTCATTCTACTTTTCTCTGTACTCCTTATTGCTCTTACTGCATCTTAGACACAGGAGGTACACACATGTACCCACTGCATCCTCATGTAGAGTGATAGTGGGAAGGGGGTCTCAGGGAACCCATATATGGGTCAGTGAACATTGTGATTTACAAGTAGTTTCTGAATCCTAGCTCCCCATCCTCCACCTTATTTGACTTTCAAAGCTACAAGAGACAGCAAAGTTTCACACCCTCAGTCCTGTTTCAAAATAGAACAAACTTAGAGCCCTGATCAGGGAAGAATAGAGGGCTGAGCAAACATCAGGAGTGAAAGACCTTCCCACTGCCACTGAACAATGGAACTAAAGAGACAAGAAAGAGATCTGTCACAAATGAGGAAAAATCAACAGAAGAACCCAAGTAATTTCCAGTGTAACAAAGAGAAAACACCTTAAAATATCAGACCTCAGAACCCAAACAATGGAAGTAACCTACGACTGGCCCCAGAATACAACAGGGATTAGGAAATGGATGGAAAGAGTAAATAAGACCCAAGAAAGACAAGATGCAACACTGAAAGAACTTGTAACAGAGATTTTAGTCATAAAAACGTCATCCAGAAAATAAATAACAAGATGACAAGCACAGAAAGCAGAATTAATCAGGCAGAAGAGAGACTCTCAGAACTTGAAGACCAAAACATGGAATTAACCCAACCTGTAAAAAACATAGAAAGGAAACTCGAAAGAACAAAGCTTCCAAGAGATGTCCAACTATATCAAAATGCCGAACCTATGCCTGATTGTTATCCAGAAAAAGAAAGGGAAACAGAGAGCACCTTGGAGCAAGTATTCCAGGAGGCTATCCAAGAAAGCTTTCCCCATCTCATTAGAGATGTGATCATCCAAACACAGACAATCCCAGCATCATATCAAGTGAGAATACCAACCCCTAAAAATATACTAATTCACCTACACAAAAAATGTACAAATGAAAAAAATCCTAGAGTCAACAAGAGAGAAAGGTCAGACTACCTACCAGGGAAGACCAATCAGAATAGTAGCAGACCTGTTGGAAGAAACATACAAGCTATAAGAGACTTGTGTCCAATATTCAAAGTCCTCAGAGATAAACAATTACAATCAAGAACTTACTACCTAGCTGAGCTCAGCTTCTTCAGTAATGGTAAACTAAAATCCTTCCCAAACATCAAATACCTAAGATATTATGCAGCTTCCAGACCAGTTCTACTGGAGACACTTAAAAAGGTAATAAACACAGAAGAAGAAAAAAATGACCACTCACTTCCCAAGAGAACAGGAGAACACAGAATCAACAGAGAATGCATCACAACTGCAAACTTGAAAACACACCCATACATTAACCCAAAAGTCAAAGAGAGCAAACAAATAAAAATCTTTATAAGAACTTCATGATAGGGACAAACAATCAGAAATCAACAATCAGGCTAAACATGAATGGACTAAATACACCACTGAAAAGACACAGAATGGCAAATTGGATTTATTAAAAAAAAACCCATAACCCAATAATTTGCCAGATCCAGAAAACTCATCTTACCACAAAGGAGGCACAGACTCAAAGTTAGAGGATGGAAAACAAATTCCCAGACAAATGGATCACAAAAGTAGGCAGGAGTTGTGATCTTAATATTGGACAAAACAACCTTTAAACTATCAAAAATGAAAAAAGATATGTAAGGACACTACATAATAATACAACATTCAATCCATCAACAAGAAATATTCATCCTAAACACATGTACATCCAGCACAGGAGTGCCAGGATTTATAAAGCAACTACAAAGTAAACTAAAAAAAGATATTGATTCTAATACTATTATAACTGTGGACTTAAATACCCCACTAACACCCTGGATAGATAATTGAGGCAAAACAATCAACAAAGAGATCCGGAGCCTCTACTTGACACTTGACCAAGTGGTCTAAATAGATTCCTACAGAACATTCCACAAAAAAACAGCCACAGAATATACATTCTACTCATTACCACAGGAATGTACTCCACGATCAATCACATCTTTGGCCACAAATCAAGCATAAACAAATTTCATAAAATCAAAATACTGTCTTGCACCTTTTCAGACCACAGTGGAATAAAAATAAATATTAACACCAATAAAATTCCCCCAAAACAAAGACATGGACACTAAAAAGCATGATGCTGAGCAACTCCTGGGTTAACACAGAAATCAATACAGAAATTAAAAGATTCCTGAAAACAAATGAAAATGAAGAAACATCTTACTAAAACATCTGGGATACCTAGAAATCAATTCTAAGAAAGAAGTCATATCTCTTTGAATACACATCAGGAAAATGAAAAGATCATAAGTTAACAGTCAACAAATCATGTGAGGGAGCTGGAAAGACAAGACTACCAAAACCCTAACTTTAGCAGAAGAATCCAGATCACCAAAGTAGAAGCCCAAATATGGAAAATAGAAGACAAAAATATCATGGAAAAAGTCAACAAACCAAAAGTTGGTTCTTTGAAAGGATAAACAAGATTGATGGACCCCTAACCAGAATGGCCAAGTAAAAGAGAAAAGCCCAAATAAACACAATCAGAAATGCAAAGATCAAATCACAATCCCAAAGAAATACAAAAGATTGTCAGAGATTACTAAGCACACCTGCATGGAAACAAACACAAAAACTCAAGTGAAATGAAGGACTTTCTGACATCATCATACAACCTCCCAAGGTTGAAACAAGAAGACATTGAGACACTAAATTGACAGACACAGACAACACAGACAATTGACTCCATCATAAGAAATGACCTACAAAAAAAAAGCCTTAGATCAGACAGCTTTCCAGCAGAATTACAAAACATACAAGGAGAAGCTGACACCAATCCTACTGAAAGTATTCCAGGAAATTGAGAAGACAGAACTCTCCTCAAATCATTTTACGGAGCTAACATCATACTGATATGCAAACTGGGTAAAGATCGAACAATAAAAGAGAACTACAGGTTAATATCCCTGATGAACATTTATTCAAACATTCTCAACAAGCTTCTAGCAAATTGAATCCAACAACACATCTCAGAAATCATCTACCATGACCAAGTAGGCTTCATCCCCAGGATGCAGGGCTGATTCAACATTCACAAGACCATAAAAGTAATTAAATACATCAACAGATGTAAAAATAGGAATCACATTATTATATTATTAAATGCAGAAAAAGCTTTCAATGAGATCTAGCATCCTTCTTGATAAGAACCCTAGAACACCAAGGCATAGAAAGAACATATCTCAAAACAGTAAGTGCCATCTATGATAAATGCACAGTGAGCATATTACAAAATGGACAGAAACTGGAAGCATTTATCCTGAAAATAGGAACATGACAAGATTTCCCACTCTCACTCCTCTTGTTCAACATTGTGCTGGAAGTCCTAGCTAGTATGCAATTAGACAAGAGAAGGAAATCAGGGGTATCCAAATAGGAAGAAGAAGTTAAGTCTTTGCTAACAATATGATCCTGTACGTTGAAAATCCAAGCAAATCTGTCAAAAACCTCCTTGGACTGATAAAAAACTTTGGCAAACTCTTGGGGTACAAAATAAATGTGCAAAAGACAGTTGTATTCTTATAGAACAAAAACAAACAAGAAGATAATCAAATAAAAAGCTCAGTCTCATTCAGAATAGTCACCAAAAAATGAAATACCTCAGCATCTTCCAAATCAGAAAAGTGAAAGACCTTTACAACAAAATCGACATAAAGAAACCCAAGAAGACACAAACAAATAAAAAAAATCCCATGATCATAGATAGGAAGAATCAACATTGTTAGGATATCCATCTTACCCAATGCAATCTACAGATTCAACACAATACCCATTAAATTACCAACATCATCCTCAGACCTGAAAATGAGAACACAGAAATTCATATGGAAACATAAATGACCACAAATAGTCAAAACAATCCTCAGCAAAGGAAACAAAGTGGAAGGTATCACATTTCCAGACTTTATACTTTACTATAAGTTTATAATCATCAAAACAGCTTGGTGTTTGTACAAGAACAAGCATACAGATCAATGGAACAGGATAGAGGTTCCAGGGGCAAAAATCTCTATTTTTCAAACAACTCATCTTCAACAAAGCCTCCGCCATCAACCACCTGGGAGAGGAGACCTATTCAGTAAATGGTGCTGAGAAAACTGGTTGACCACCTGCAGAAGATTGAAACAGGACCTCTATCTATCACCATACACAAAAATTAACTCTAAATGGATCAAAGACAGACATGTAAAACCTCAAACTATAAGAGTATTAGAAAATGCAGGTGATACCCTTATGGAAATTGGAACTGGCAACCAATACCTGATCAAACCCCAGATGTTCATGCCATAAGAGATAAGATAGACAAGTAAGAACTCATCAAACTGAACAGCTTCTGCAAAGCAAAAGAAACCTTCAAGAGAGCAGGGAGACAGCCCACAGAATGGGAAAAGAATATTTGTCAACTGTATATCTGACAAAGGTCTAACATCCAGGATCTACAAGAAATTCAAATGTGCCAAAAGGAAAAACAAAAAACAAAAAACAAAGAACTCCATTAAAAAGTAGGCAAAAGACATGAACAGACACTTCTCAATAGAAGATATATGAGCAGCCAATAGACACATGATAAAAGTGCTCAGTCTCACTAATCATCAGAGAAATGCAAATCAAAACCACATTTAGATACCACCTAACCCCAGTAAGAATGGCCATCATTAATAAAACAACAGATGCTGGCAAGGATGCAGAGAAAAGGGAATGCTTCTACACTACTGGTAGGAATGCAAACTAGTTCAGCCTCTATGGAAAACAGTGTGATGATTCTTAAAAGAACTAGAAATATGACCCAGCAATCCCCCTCCTGGGAATATACCTGGAGGAGTTCAAATCATTCTACCAAAAAGATATCTGCACATGCATGTTTATTGCAGCACTATCCACAATAGCAAAAACATGGAACTAACCATGGTGCCCCTCGAAACTGGACTGGATAATAAGAATATGGTACATATCCACGATGGAGTGTTATGCAGCCATAAAGACATACAAACTTCACAGCATCGAGGATGGATTTAGAGTCTATAATACTCAGTGATCTATCACAAAAACAAAGAACTGAGTACCACATGTTCTCACTCATAAGTAGACCCTGAACATTTACCATAATATCATAAGAAAGGGATTGGCAGTAGCAAGACACTGCCAGGGGGAGGAGTGGGATCCAACATCAATAAGGGTGCCTGATCTCAAGCCAGGCAATGTGGGGACCAAAGAGAAGTCCAAACATTACCTGTGTGATGACCACTTGTATGCATAACCCTGAATTGTACCCTACATCTTAAAAAAAACACTGGGCAAAGAACATGAACAGACATTTTTCAAAATTTTACATAAAAGTTTTCAACAGTTCCTACAAGAACTAAAAATTGACCTTCCATATGATATAGCGATCTCCCTGCTGGGAATACACCTGGAGGAAAACAAATTGTTCTACAAAAAAGATATCCACATGTGTTTATTGCTGCACTATTCACAATAGCAAAATGTGGAACCAACGCTTCTGCCCATCAAAAGTGGACTGGATAAAGAAAATGTGGTACATACACATGATGGAGTATTATGCAGGTATAAAGAAGAACAAAATCATGGACTTCACAGCAAATTGGATGGAGTTGGAGGCCATAATACCAAATGAACTATCAAAGAATCAACGAACTGAATACCATATACTCTCACTCATAAGTGGGCCCTGAACATTAGCACATTAGCACAAGGGAGGGATTGGCAGTTGCTGGACACTGCTGAGGGAGAGAGGGGAGAAGGAGGGCAGGGGCATGTGACAACACAAAGGGAACCTGGTCCACTCCCAGGGGGAGTGAGAACCAGTTAGAAGCCCAAACTTCACCTGCAAGCAATCTGTTTATGTAGTTAATCCTCACTTGTACCCCACAACTCTATAATAAAATAATAAAATAAAATAAAATACAATCTTTTGGGAAAGGAGAACATATTTAGTAAATGGTACTGGGAAAACTGGCTAACCTCATGCAGAAGGATGAAACTAGACCCTTACTTATCACCACATACAAAAATTAATTCAAAATGGATCAAAGACCTAAACATAAACCTCCAACTATAAAAATCCTAGAAGAAAATATAGGAAACACCCTTGTGTACAGCTGTATAACGCACTCAAATAGGGAAGATTGACTTTACAAGCTGAGTTTTAAAGTGCAGTATTTTATACCTTAACACCTTTAATAATGTACTTCAGGCTCAAGAGTCATCTATTATTAGTACTCTGTCCACTTTGGCTTTTAGAAAAACTCAGATTTTATCAGTCATACTTGGCAATAGCCTACTCTTTTATAATCCTAGAAGCAATAAATGTTGCCACCTAAATAATGAAGTTGTATAATAACAGTTGTTTGAGGGGTCATCAGTTTTGTTTTCCTGAAATTTATTTTGCTCCATTATTCAATAAAAAAAGATACTTAAAAAAGTATGTTTTCTCCATCTGCCTCCATAGACCAGGCCTTTGTATCTACATATTTTTTTGTTATTTTTGGTAAAAAGCTGAACATGTATTTAGAGTGAAATAATTACACATTATTTAAAGCTGACAAATAACAAAACTTTTTAGCAAAAAGCATATTGTTTCATTTTTATGGTTACCTAAGTGTTACGCACCTATAATACTGTTTCTCCTTTATTTTTGGCTTCATATGCTTTGACTAGTTCTTAATATGACAATGGTTTTATATTTTCGACAAGGATAATAGATAATTCAGAATGGCCTCTGGCATTTGATTACATTTTGCTTTCCTTATCCACAGTGAAAAAAAAGTTTTTCTTTTTTTCAACCTCAAAAGTGGTCACTGCAAGTGCCACACAGGTACATTTTTGCTCAATGAAATGTTTTGGGAGGAAAATGCAGGCCAGGTGACAATGCAGTTCTTGGTTGTGATGGTCAAGACCAGAGAGCAGAGCAATATCTCATATAGCTCATTCTTCTTGTGTCAAAGATGAGATATGGTCACTTGATGAGGCCCACCAGAGGAATGTTATATCCGAGGGTCCTGAGAGATATTAAGATGTGCTAGCATCCCAAAGATCCCACACAATCGAGGGTCCAAATCAGGGCTTCTGTGGACTGTTATCACACCAATGTAAACCGTGGCTGCTCCTTCATAGTGCAGCTTCCTAGGAAAAAATCCAATCTTGGAAGGGATAGGTGGAGGTGAAGATTCATAAACTTAAACTTCATTCCTTTCATAGTAAATTCACCTGCTGGTATTCTTAAGCATACAATTGGGAATTTGTCCATATGTCTAAATTATCTGCCAGGAACTCCAAGAGTGAGTCAAAGAGGGCAGAGGAGGGAAAGGTGACTCACAAAGCAATACTTGTGAGTCAAGCAGGCTTAACAGAATATACGCTTGCTCATCCATTTTAAGCTTTTGTACACAAAAACTTTTGTGCAGTTTCTGGTATTTGACTAATACTCATTCATCAGGATGACAGATTCAAAGGTAAGCTTGATCTGATCTGTCCTATGCACAAGATAATCATGTTTCTAGTCATCAGTATCAAAAAGTTAAGGAAATGTGGGGCATGAATGTGGATAAACAGAAACCCTATTTGGCAACTTCATTTGTACTTAAGAATTTTTTTTTCAACAGTGCCATACAATTTGCATATAAGTCAGAAATCTCATGCCAGGTCAGAACAGAGGCCATACTATCTCCAAATATTGGGAATATGACCAAAAAGAAAATGTTTCCCCCAAATCCTGAAATACCCTTACATCACATACAAGAGCACCAGTTTTAAAAAGTGAAGTTTCTAACATTGCATTCTATGCTTAAGTAGAGTGCTAGAAAATTAGGAAACATATATTATTATGTCCCAGACCTTGTGTTGCCTATAACAAGGCAAATATTTCACAATGGCATGATATTCTCTAGACTGCAACAAAAGTCTCCCAGATGTCTTGCACAGAATTAAAACAATTTGCTATAACCTAATTCAACTTGGCAAAATTAAACTATATTCTAGTTGGATATGTCTCTCTGGGAAAATTTAGTTTTCCTAAGCTGTCATCTTTGAGGAGAGTTTCAGGTGCCACTGACAAAGCATTAGATGTTATCAATGATGTATGAAGGAAAAAAATGTCTTGTAACATATTTAAATAAATTATGCTCAGGGGGCAAATTCCATGTATCAACACAAAGTGATTCTAAGTATATCACTGAACTGAGATTAGCATTTTGCATGTTGGTCTTGTGACTCCACGGTAATAAATACCATACAATGTAAAAGAAGCCTTAAATATGAAGTGATAAATACATATAATATCACTGCATTTAGAAGTTCAAATATGAAGCTGTAAGCAGTAACATTAGTTTGGGAAAATAATAAAATTAAAATCCCAGAAAAAAATGTTGGTAGATGCAAATGAAAAAGATACATTAAAATAACATACAGTAAATATTAGAAATAGTTGGAAAAGTAGCATATCAGGCTTACTATAGACACAGTTAATTTGTATTGGTGATAAACATATGAAAACTATTCACTATCACTTCTAGAATAAATCACCTTTTTTTCCTCTGCACTGTAATTAGCCAAGAAATCTTAACAGGAAAAGGGAGATTGCATTGAAACTATTAATTCAAGCAGTATCTAGCATCAACATGGTGTTTATTATCAATTATTCATTCAACTTACTGAGGTGCTAATATTCAATTTACCCTTTGAAAATCACGTGTGAAATCCTAATGACTTAAAAAAGTTGCTTGCTGGCAAGAAATAAATGATTCACTTTGGATTTTACCCTGATCATTAATAATCATCTTGTGAATACTAGGAAAGGAAGTAGGCTTGAGACTTCCAAGAGGACTAATTGACAGGAATCTATAGAGGACTTCCTTTAAACTGTGAAAACACAACAAAATTCATTTAAAGTTGCACATATGACACACTGAAGGTGTCTTCGTCCATTTTCTGTTACTATAACAGAATATGAAAGACTAGGTAGTTTATAAAGAAGAGAAGCTTATTTGGCTCATGTTTCTGGAGTCTGAAAACTCAAGAGTATGGCACCAGCATCTGGTGAGAGCCAACTCATGGCAGAAGGACAGAAGGCAGAAGTGAGGTATATGCAATACCTGATACTTGTGAAAAGACTGTTTTGCCCTTTATTCCAGTAATCTTAGTTTTGTGAATTTAAGAAAATAACTAGATATATGAAATGTGTAATTATTAAAAAGCAAGGTAAAAATACATAGTTATTATCACTTCAACTAAATAAAAATTGGAACAGAGACATGAATATATCTAAAAGGGTGTTACTGGAGTAGTGGAATATAAGGTAACGCATTTTTCCCCCTCTTCTGCTACTAGATAACATTCATTTTAAAATATTTTTAAAATATAGTCTAAAATAAATGCTACCTAATATTTAGTTAAGAGCCTATTTTTGTGAAAAAAGGACCTCCACAAGGATATGCAAATAGTGAACATTCTCTAAACAGCATTTGTTGTTGATATCATGACAGTTGTGTTCATAAAGTTTAAAAATTAAATAAAGTGCTATTCATCCAACCTTAAGTTCAATTACATCAGATGGATGGCATTAAACTTGCCAAGTGTCTGCCTTTTGCAACATATTGGAGATAATTCAAACAAATTATGTAGCCAATCTTCAGCAGTGTAATAGGCATATTGTCATCTTCCTAGCAGCTTATCTATTTTAGCTAAAACAAATATGCCTATCATGGCAAGTTCAAAAGAAGAAAAAATATATAGATTCTCATCCATGGGAAATTATATAATGATACAGTTTACTTAAATGACAGATTGTAACTGAGTTAGGCTATGCAGTCCAAGATCTCAGTGTGCAAAATGATAAAGAATGATGAATATAGTATCTATTAAGTGATATACTATCTATTAAGTTTCATTGAAAAAGAGCAGCTAAGAAGTGACAATCAACAATCAGATATCTTTTCAATTGTTTCAACTCTACCTCCCCTTCTCCATAATGACATCTATTTGCATATCAAGCATGAAGCTGTCATTCTTCAGTAAACACAGCACAGGAAAACATCCCTTAGTCCCTCTCCTTTGTTTGTTAGCTAATGGAAAAGTTTATTAATTGTGCTGAACCTCAGTTTCTCCGATTGTGATGTATCGAGAATGACAGTAAAACCAACATAAGGCATCGGATTGTCGGGAACAGTAACTAGAACAGAGAATGATTAAAGACTAACATGAATAAAAAACAGTGGAAGAGGCGCACATGGGTTAAACATCTATTATGTTGGTGTTAGATGTATTTCACTCTTCTGCATTTATTATTATATTAAAATTCACATACTACTTTTTAAATAGTAATTTATTGTTGCCACCAAAGTAGTTTGTTCACAGACCAAGGACAATTGACAAAAATCATGCAATTGAGAAAAAGTAAAATTGGGTTTGGCAGACTCAAATCCTGGGAGCCTTTAAATACTGAGTCAAGCCGGGCTCGGTGGCTCAGCCTGTAATCCCCCGCCTTGGGAGGCTGAGGTGAGTGGATTGCCTGAGCCCGCGGGTTCGAGACCCGCCTGGGCAGGCGACACCTCATCTCTACAATAAATCCAAAAAATTAGCCGGGCGTGGTAGCACGCGCCTGTAGTTCCGGCTACTCGGAAGGCTGAGGCGGAAGGATCGCCGGAGCCCAGCAGGTCGAGGTTGTGGTGGCCGGGAGCGGCCACTGCACTCCAGTCTGGGCAACAGAGTGAGACTCCAACTCAAAAAAAAAAAAAAAATACTGAGTCAAGTTAATTTTGGCTGGCTGTATCATAAA
>CAUYQG010219596.1:0-16095 GCA_963574415.1 Tarsius wallacei | reverse complement strand
CAGCCTGGGCAACAGAATGAGACCCCAACTCAAAAACAAAGCAAAAAAACCCAAAAAACAAAAAAGAGAGAGAGACTGAGAGAGGAAAGAGATAAACAGAGAACCAGAGAACAGAGAAGTAGAGAGGCAGAGGCTGAGAGAGAGACTTACAGAGACGGTGCGGTTGACCAGAGCCAGGGAAGGATTTGGAGGGTCAGAGGAGGCATGGCCTGGGGCGGAGCATGGAGTCCCAAGGTGGTGGAGGGGGCGGGAGCACCAGATAAAGGTGCCCACCTGAGATCCCTTCAGAACGGCAAGGAACTGCAAGCTCCCTACACGTCGACCCTCCAGGTGGCTTTTCCAGGTCGGGGCTCAGCTGCTTGGGGGACCACACAGCCACCAATCATAAAACGCGAGGCAGCTTTCCGTGATGCAACACGGAACCACCACCAAGATACACACCCAGTAGGTGGGCAGAAGCACGGTGCAGAAGGATGTGTCCGTTGTGCCAATATATGTGTGTCCATCTGTGTACGCACATAGGTGTTCCTGGGTCTATGCATGACTTTCTGGACAGAGATGCAAGAAACTTGCATCGTGGTGGCCTCAGAGAGGGGACCTGAGAGGTGGGGAGGGGGAGGAAGAGAGGCTGATTTTTCCATTTATCGTCTTTGGAGTGTTTTACATTTCATCCCGGGCTTAGGCTACCTGTTCCAATAATGGACAGGATTAAACAGTAGAATGCAAGCGAGATAGAAACACAGAAAGGGGCCAGGCTCGGTGGCTCAGCCTGTAATCCCGTGCCTTGGGAGGCTGAGGTGAGTGGATTGCCTGAGCCCACGGGTTCGAGACCCGCCTGGGCAGGCGAAACCTCATCTCTACAATAAATCAAAAAAATGAGCCGGGCGTGGTAGCGCGCGCCTGTAATTCTGGCTACTCGGAAGGCTGAGGCGGAAGGATCGCTGGAGCCCAGCAGGTCGAGGCTGCGGTGGCCGGGAGCAGCCACTGCACTCCAGTCTGGGCGATTGAGTGGGACTCCAACTCAAAAAAAAAAAAAAAAAGAAACACAGAAAGGCAGGGATAGAGAAACGGGGAGGGAGATCATCTTCGCATAAGCCAGCAGTCCCCAAGCTTGGCTCTGAGCAGTCCCCACCTCCCCAGAGCACGGTTCTCCCTGGGCTGTCTACAGTGACAGCCTCCCTTTCTGAGTGCTTCTTGGGGCCTGGCCCTAGTCCAGTGACAGGCTGCCTGGGGAAGACAGAGGTTGACGCTTTTCTGTCCCTCAGGTGGGGCAGTGAAGGGATCCCTGACCAATTTTTTTTTTTGAGTTGGGTCTCACTCTGTTGCCCAGACTGGAGTGCAGTGGCACAATCACGGTTCGCTGCAGCCTAATTTCCTGGGCTCAGGCGATCCTTTTGCCTCAACCTCCTGAGTATCTGGGACTACAGGTATTTGCCACCTTGTCTAGCTAATTTTTAAAATTTTGGGTTTTTTTTGTAAAGCCGAGGTCTTTGCTATGTTGCCTAGGCTGGTCTCGGACTCCTGGGCTCAAGCAATCCTCCCGCCTCGGCCTCCCCGTGCTGGGATTTCGGGTGTGAGGCGCTGTGCCTGACCCCTGACCAGCTTTTCAGTGTGGCATGGTAATGATGTATGGGCCAGATGCTGGGTTTTACATCCTTCCTCTACTGCTTTCTTGCTGTGTGACCTCAGGTGGACATTTCTATTCCCCAGTCTCACATCTGTGAAAAGGGGTGAGGAAGGCACAGCACTTTCTCAAAGGGCTGCCAGGAGGGTGATTTTGTTTCCTAGGACTGCTGGAACATATGACCACAGACTCTTGGGTCTGAAATCAAGGTGTGGGCAGGGCCATGTTCCCACTGAGGCTTCATGGTGGGTCCTTCTCTGCCTCTTCCAGCTTCTCCTGGGAGGCTCTGGCTTTTCTTGACTTTGTGGTTGTGACATCACTCTAACTTGTACCTTGTCTTCGCATAACCTCCTCCGTGCGTCTCAAATCTCCCACTACATTTTTTTTTTTTGAGTTGGAGTCTCACTCTGTCACCCAGGCTAGAGTGCAGTGGCACATTCACAGCCACCGCAGCCTCGACCTGCTGGGCTCAGGCCATCCTTCCACCTCAACCTTCCAATAGCTGGAATTACAGGTGTGCACTACCACACCCGGCTTATTCTTTCTTTTCTTTTTTTTCTTTTTTCTTTTGAGTTGGAGTCTCACTCTGTTGCCCAGACTGGAGTGCAGTGGCCGCTCCCGGCCACCGCAGCCTCGACCTGCTGGGCTCTGGCGATCCTTCCGCCTCAGCCTTCCAAGTAGCTGGAACTACAGGCGCGTGCTACCACGCCCGGCTCATTTTTTGATTTATTGTAGAGATGAGGTCTCGCCAAGTTGCCCAGGCAGGTCTTGAACCCGCAGGCTCAGGCAATCCACTCACCTCAGCCTCCCAAGGCGCGGGATTACAGGCTGAGCCACCGAGCCCTGCTTCTTTTTTTTTTTTTATTGTAGAGATGAGGTCTCACCAAGTTGCCCAGGCTGATCTAACCCCTGAGTTTAGGCAGTCCTCTCACTTTAGCCTCCCAAAGTTCTGGGAATACAGGCTTGAGCCACTGTGCCTGGACTGCATTTTTTTTTTTTAAGTCAGAGTCTCATTGTCACCCAGGCTGGAGTGCAGTGGCACAATCATGGCTCACCACAACCTCATCCTCCGGGACTCAAGTGATCCTCCTGCCTCAGCCTCCCGAGTCACTGAGACTACAAGCATGTGACACCACACCCTGCTAATCTGTTAAATTTGTTGTAGCGACAAGTTCTCACTATGTTGTCCAGGCTGGTCTTGAATTCCTGTGCTCAAGCGAATCTCCCGTCTTGGCCTCCCAAACTGGGATTATAGGAGTGAGCCACTGTACCTGGCCCCTCTACGTTTCTTACAGGGACACATTTCGCTAGATTCAGGGCCCACCTGGATAAGCCAGAATGATCCTCTCAAGATCCTTAACTTGTTCACATCCACACAGACACTTTTTTCCAAATAAGGTCATACCCTCAGGATCCCTGTGGACATATCTTTGCTGGTGGCACCTTGCAACCCACTACCACGGTTAAATGGGGCAAAATCAGCAGCTTGGCAAAGTCCGTGGAACACAGAAAGATTCTGACACATGTTCACTGAAAGGACAAAAGACCAAAATATTGATTCAATTAAGCCAAAGAGCGGCCATTTTAACACTGCTTAGCTTGTCATCTTTCTAGCAGTTCACTTTACCCTCTAATCATTAGCCAAGGACAGAAGTGATTTCCCAGAGATAGCTATTGATACTTGTCTTACAATGCCCTCCCACCCCTAAGCTTGCTTGGTACTGTTTACTTTTCTGTTCCAAGTTTGTATTTCAGTCATAAAGAGCCAGGATGACCTAATCTATTGCGATTAGCCCTTCGTGACCTACATGGCACAGACAGACCCATCACATAAAGCAGCCCTTTCTGACCTACTGACATAGACAGATCCTCCCATCATGACCACGGTAACAGTACCTGTGCTTGCCTGTCCCCTTGGTGATGACGCAAAACAGACCACCACCCAATCACCTTAGCGACCTACCCCCATCAAAGAAAAGCCTTAAAAAGCATTCAACCTCAAGCAGCCAGTACTATGCTTTTATTTCAAGCTTCGGCCGCTTCCCCTACTTGGGGAGGTGAATCCTTTCTCTCCCTCTCTCTAGTCTACTTTCTAAATAAGCTATATTCTTCAATCTAATTTCTGTGCAATTCTTTGCATCTTACCTGTGGCACCAGCTCAGCACACCAGCCCATGGACCTGATAGACTATTAGACATGAACTGTTTCCTTGATTTTACTTTTTCCACAAGGTGCTGTTAAATTTTTTTTGTTTTGCTTTTTGAGTCAGAGTCTCACTCTGTCACCCAGACTTTGAATGCAGTGGCACTCTCATGGTTCACCACAGCCTTGATCTTATTGGGCTCAGGTGATCCTTCTGCCTCAGTCTTCCGAGTATTTGGGACTACAGGTGTGCACCACCATGCCTGACTATTATTACTGTTATTTTTCTAGAGATGAGGTCTTGCTATGCTGCCCAGGCTGGTCTCAAACTCTGGGCTTAAGCAATCCTCTTGCCTTAACCTCCCAAGGTGCTGGGATTAACAGGCATGAGCCATCACGCCTGGACTGTTAAATGTTTTGAATGAGCTGTCTTTCTTCAACAGTCAAGAGCTTTCCCATGAAAACGAGGATTTCCCATGAAAGATCAGAACATCTGGCAACACGAGCCCCAACTCCCAAGGCCCCAGTGACCTGAGGACAACTGCCCTTCAGAGGGCTGGGTGTGTGACACCACAGAGCAGTACCCACGTCTATTTCGCTTACCCATGTTGCCTGCCTGGCCGTGGGGCCACTGAATCTGAGACTCCTGGACTGGGCTGAGGCCTGGTGTTGGATCTGTCTTGCTTGCCAGCAACCTCACTGCCAGTCCAAGGCCTGGCACATAAGAGATGGACGAGGGACCCAAGACTTTGGTCCTGGACTGCCTGAGCCGTCTTTTCCCTCTGCGGCCTCAGTCTCCACATCTGTGAAATGAGCCTTCCTGACAAACTGTGGTGCATTTGCAGGAGGCAGGCATGAAATTCAGGGTTAACAATGACCTGCTCTGGAAGACAGATGCTTGGCGACCCCCCCATGTCCTTCTCTCATTCTCTATCCTGGCTCTGTGTTACAATCACCTGGATAATTTTTATCTAAAATGCCTGTGACCAGGCCCCAATCCACACCCACAGAGGTTGACTTTTGCTTCAAGAGCAAAGCTCCAGCCAGCCTTCAAGACCTGTGTTTCCCCCTCTCCTGTTCTTTTGTTCTTTTCCATCATCCCCTTCTCTCCCTGTTCATAGCCACTCTAATATGTTTTTTTGAGTTGGAGTCTCACTCTGTCGCCCAGACTGGAGTGCAGCGGCTGCTCCTGGCCACCGCAGCCTCGACCTGCTGGGCTCCGGCGATCCTTCCACCTCAGCCTTCCAAGTAGCTGGAACTACAGGCACATGTTACCACGCCCGGCTGATTTTTTGATTTATTGTAGAGATGAGGTCTTGCCAAGTTGCCCAGGCGGGTCTCGAACCCGCGGGCTCAGGCAATCCACTTACCTCAGCCTCCCAAGGCGAGGGATTACAGGCTGAGCCACTGAGCCTGGCAAAAAAAATTTATATTTTAAGATCCCTAAAACATTCGCAAAGAGACAGAATAAAGTCGCCACAAAGTCACCAGTTCCAGCTGTGATATTATTAAGAAAGTAAAAGAGCTTAATGACTATTTTGGAAAATCTTGAAAATTCCAACTCCAGTAAACTTATTCCTTGATGTACAGATGCTTAAAGAGTTTTATTCTATTCTAAGAGACTCATACAGAGACACCTTAAAATAAAACTTTTTTGTTCTAAAAATCTGCTAATTTTGACTTTTGCCATGATAAGAACCACTATTTGTTGCTATTTCTTATTAAAGAATAAAGCTTTTGATGAACTTGTGAAGTCTTGGGAAAGCTAATCTCTCCCATACTATCAGTCATTGTTCCAAGGCTTTAATTTCATTTAAAAAAATCTGCAAAAGGCTTTTTTACTTAGATTGCAGAGTTTTAATATTTGAGCACTGCAATATTGTGGATAGTGTAGATGACAAACTGTAATTTTGTCTTTTCTGTGGAGTTTTATAGTAAAGACCCTTGAATGTTTCAAATTTCACATTAAAGCAGTCTGGTGAGTGAGAATACATGACTGTATATTGTGTTAACAAAAGGATAGAATCAAACACAAGTCCTATCCATAACGTGTGACTGGTAATTCATTGTCAGAAGAAATAGAAGATTGTGTTTTAGAGGTTGTGCAGAACAGCTTTTTAAAAATTGTAATTCATTATTTTTTCAACAAATACTGAATATCTATAATCTATCAGGTTGTCTTATGTGCCTTGGGTATAAGTCAATGCATAACTCCCTACTCTCATTATAGCGGGGGACACAGATGGTATATTGAATTAAATCAGATGGTTGTAAGTTTTTTGAGGCAAAAACAAGAAAAAAACAGGACAAGGGAATAGTGTATTATGGAAGCAAATGATGCTATTTTAAGTAGGTTGGTCGGTGAAATAATCTGTAAGGCTGTAGCTTTTGAGCAGAAAACTCTGGGATATGAGACAAGCTGAGGAGCAAGCATTCCAGGAAGAGCAAGAGGGACCAAGTACACAGGTCCTAAGTTGGAAACACTCTTGACAAATCGAGGCAAAACAAGTAGGCCTGTTTGCTGGGAGAGGGTCAGAAAGAACAAAATGAGAGTTGAATAGGTCAGAATGGTGACTGGCGGACAGACCATCTTGGGTCTTGTCACTATGATCAGGACTTTTTTTTTTTAACTCGATATAACATTTGGAAGCTGCTGTAGGGTTTAGGGCAATAAAATAATCTGACATTATATTAGAAGGATTATTCTGCTTCCTGCATAGAGAAGAGACTGAAGGAAAGTAAAGTAGAAAAGGCAAACCTTTTAGGCCAACATAACTCAGGCATCACCCTGGGTGAATTTAAGAATGCAGGAAGCACTATGCAGATACTGAAATAAGAGATAATTTATTTTAAATTGACCTATCAGAATGAAGTTCATCATCTGTCAGAGCCATTAAAATGGACCAGTGTAATTATCCATGCAAAATGAGCCTAAGATTTGTATGACAGCAGAAGGTCTGGAGCCTTAGAATCCTGCAGTATCTCAAGTATGATCAACAATGGTCAAAGAATACAAGAGGAAAGATGATAAATTTTCTAATTAGCAGTCATTGAAATTGCAATCCATAATATTTTCTCCAAAGACTTTTTGGAGTGGTACTTAAGGTAACTCTGAATTTTTTACATTATGATTGTCATAGTGTTGATATTGCTAGAAGTTCTATTGTGACTGTACAATATAATTTCTTGGTGGAATAACATTTATTAATTCTTTAAAAATGTAATCGAAGTGACTCTGAATAATATAGCACATCAAAGAGTTTAAGGCTTGTTTCTGGCTTTTACAGCTTAGAAAAAGAATAATAAGGAATCGACAAGAGATAATCCAAGTTGGGCTGTTTTTTATTTTCCTCCACTCAGGAAAATACTTAGACGTTGAGCACCTAATGAAAATTTTTATGTGTGTGTATCATTTATTTTATATATATGTGTGTGTGTGTGTGTGTGTGTGTCATTTACCCAAGCTTTGTAGTGTATAAAAATTTTATCAGTTCTGAATCAGCCTAATTCCAAGTTATCACCGTAAAGACACCTTTTATGTCACACATAGCCTGTGTGGCAGACAATCAGCTATGACTTTTCATTCATGTAATCAAATGTACCTTTATTAAAGAAAAAAGTAATAAGTGTACCTGATCTCAAATCAGGCAAAGTGGGACCAAAGAGAGGCCCAAATTTTACCTGTATGATGCTCACTTGTAGACCTAATCCTAGAGGATTAGGTACTCCACATCTTTAAAATAATCTTGGGCCAGGCTCAGTGGCTCAGCCTGTAATCCCACACTTTGGGAGGCCGAGGTGAGTGAATTGCCTGAGCCCGCGGGTTCGAGACCTGCCTGGGCAACTTGGCAAGACTTCATCTCTACAATAAAAAAAAAAAAAAATTATCCGGGCGTGGTAGCACATGCCTGTAGTTCCAGCTACTTGGAAGGCTGATGAAGGATCGCCGGAGCCCAGCAGGTCGAGGCTGCGGTGGCCGGGAGCGGCCATTGCACTCCAGTCTGGGTGACTGAGTGAGACTCCAACTCAAAAAAAAAAAAAAAATAATAATAATAATAATAATCTTGTACTCTACATCTTTAAAATTATATATATACAAAGAAAACAGTGTCAGACATCTACTATTTTTGAAGTATGGTGTTAGGTGCAAGGACTGTAATATTTCCCATACTCAGAGAGTTAATATTTTCAAACATTATCATATGCCATTTTTTAAATTGCAGATAGCAACCACTAAATTATCATTCATGGGGTTTAAATTTCAGCCTCAGTATAGCATTACTTGACATGCCTATGGGTTCTCCTTTTTAAATTAGGGATAAGAAATTCACCTACTTTGGTGTTTGTGACCATTAAGCGAGTCAGAACATGTCCCTCCAGAAATGCTAGCCCATGCTTGTTATCATTAGGCATATCACATTACTTTATAAAGAATTTAAGTGATTCTTAACACACATCACACCTCACCTCACAGTATCAGAGCTTTGTTGTGTCTACTTTAGAAAATAGTACTGAGGAATCAATTATTTATCATAAAATTACCAAAAAAGTGGCAAAACAAAACCTTATTGCCGTTAAATAATTCAAGAATATCCACTCGTAGCTCTGGAATATTGCATTATTATTTGCAACATACTTCTTCAGGAATCTTTTAAAAGTATAAACTCATGCTCTAATTACCTCACTCTGTATGATCAGGTATATTTTTGGTTGTCTTTATGAAGTCTTGTCTAGAAGAGTAAAGCCAAATGCTAATGTCTTGATCACACACAAATGAAGTTTGATTTTAGATGTTTGATGTTAGAAGACTTTTGTAACCTTACACGTTTAGCATGGTCAAATTTTCTTAGATTTTGGATTGATCTTTTTTAAATTGAGTTTTTAGAGGGCTCAGTGTGAAAAGTAAGGCTGGAATTTAAGCTGTTAATAATGAAACACCCACTGGGTCAGGCAAAAGCATTTAAAGGGTGGTGGAAAGGTGGCAAAACCAGTCCTTTCTATTTTATGCAGTAGCAGGCATTGCTGTCTAGGAAGGTCTATGGCAGTGGCACCTAACACTGGTTCCAGATTACATGCCATGAAGCAGGAGAACTGAAATGATAGACAGAAAATTGAGGAAAGAATTTGAACTTTAAATTAAACTTCACACAGAAGCAGAATTCTTCTGGGCCAAGACAATAGCTTGAAAGTTGTTTGGCTTTTTTTAACAGCTAATATTACCCTCCAATGCATGGAAATAATATAAGATAGACTGAAGAAAAATCCCTAAACACATTTGAGGAAGAAACAGAAATTACATACTCCCAAGAGAAATTACATACTCCTTTTGAAACAGACTATTGAAAGGAGACTTGGAGTTACTGAAATTACCAGTTATGTTGACAGAAGCATGAGTAGTAGACAAACCATGGGGCTATAGCTCTCATCACAGACTAGGGCTCTCATCTCTTCTCTGGTTAACATAAGTTTGTTTCCTACTTTCTATAGTATCCTTCCTTTGTATTTGTTACTGGAGCCTCAGTGCTATTTGATTCAAAACTAAATTTTTCCAAATTGTGCGCCTGGGGTGATCTTTGATCATTCTCATATTCACTTTGTGTCTCCAAATTGAATAGAAACTCTGCAACTTTGTAGTTCATTTTTAGAAAACACAATATAGCATTTAACTTTTGTATCCAAAGCCATTAATAAAATAAACTGTCATTGAGTCAGATCCAAAGTTTATTTCTTGTTTTTTTTTCACAAGACATTTGGTGTGTTCATTCCTTGAGTCATTTGATCAACCTGGTGGCTTTAGAGTTCAGCAAGTAACATCACAGTTATGTTGAGTATTTTTCCACTGAATTTACAAAATGCTTCTTCTCAAGGGTACTGGAAAAAAGTAAACTGTATCCGTGGGTAATGCATTTATTTCTCACACTTCAAGGAACTTTAGCTTCTTAAAGTGAATCTTATTAGAAAAATAATGTGCAATATTATTTGTTTTAGTAGAGCAATTATATCTAATTGAACACATATTTAATGCTATTTCTAGTATCTTCACTTTCTTAGGAGAATTCTATAGTAACGGTATTACAAATGATGGAGAAGGATTTGGTATGTTTTAAAAATAAGTAAAGCACAATATAGTGACTAAGATATATATGTATATACATGCAAACACACAGACACACATAATATATATGAGCTGCGAAAGAACAGGCATTAGGATTTATATTGTAACTTTATTACCTTGTACCATGACTTGAAGATAGAAAACACTAACATATTTTCAATAAGTAATTAAATGCATGAATACATTTTCTATCTAAAAAGGAGCTCTGTAATGGTAGTTATATTTTTATTTCCAAAAATGATTCTCAAGTTATCTTGACCATTCTTTATACAGCACATTTAAGAATTGTTTTCATGAAAACATTGGCTGTTGAATGTCTGCTGACCTGAAATTAATGTGCATTATTGAATTAATTGTGTAATGCATGCCATGTTACTATACATAATCTGCCAAAAGTATTGATTCTTCCATGCTAAGGGTTCAAGAAGCTTTATACAAGAATCAATATTGATTTTTGCAGGTGCAATCTAGAGGAAATTTCTTAATTGTGAAAGACTATTTTTCAAAGTGGCTCACAAAGCTCCTAGTTTCATCTAATTTATTGGCTGCAATAATCCCAGCTTGGTACCAGCTTTTTGCAGAACATTGACTGTCAGAGGGTGTAGCTTTTGACAGTGGGTCTGCATTTATCTTAGTTTTGTTTAAAATACCTGTGAACTGGTAATTTATGTATGCTATCCTTACCACTCATATAAATAGCCAGGAAAAGAGATAGTGTAGGTTATTAAGGATGACCTAAAGTAGATTCATGCAGAAAGAATTGACCAAGATTTAGCAGATATATGATTTGCAACATGTCATTTTATGGTCAAATAAGGAATGAATCCTATTAATTACTTATCAGGTGACTTAACAGTCTTCTCTTAGATATATGTCTAAATTTCAGACAAAAAGGATGGACTTTATCTTTCTTTACTTATTCGTACCATATGCTTGGCCATGGCTAGTACTAGTTCAATGAAGGTCCTTGCTGTTATAATAAAGGTCATGTTATAAGATATATAATATAAGGCATAAGACTCAGAGTGTAGATGGCCTAGTGTGCCATTCTAGTCAATTGAAAGATATCCTTCAGAGAGTATTTTTATAATGAACTTCAGTTACCTCAGCTTTAAAATTACTGAAATCACAATCCAAGCAAAATAATTGTCAGTCTTATCTATCAAGTTATACCTAAATAAAAGAGGATAATAAATGAATATTAATAATACCAATAAAATAAAGAACTTTTTATACTTAGAGCTTCAATACTAAAGAATTGCTCTTATAACAATCCGATAATAAATTTGTCTCTTTCTTGATGGAAAAACCCAGATGACTCACATTTTCTCCTTTTTGGTTATAATAATATTATTTACTTTTATTTTATGTGTTTATCACATGCCACATATTCTACTAAAAAGCTTCATATAGCATTCCATCTTCACAAAAACAATATATGGTGTATCGTCTACTATTTTCCAAGGGAGAAAAATGAGGTTTCAGGAGATGCAATAGCTTATAGCATCAAAATAGGAAATGATAAAACTCTAATTCAAAAATGATACTTAATCATTTTTTAATAGAATTATTTTTGGAACAATTTTAGATTTACAGAAACATTGAGTTTTCCCTAAATCTTATGCTTATATAAATATTCATAATAATATTTGATAATTTTATATATTTCTTCAGGATTGATTGTAATGTTGCTTTTTTCATTTCAGTCTGTATTTATTTGGATTTTATTTGTCTTCTTTTTCGTGATTCTGGCCAGAGGTCTGATGATCTTGTTTATCCTTTCGAAGAACCAGGTTTCCGATTTGTTTATTATTTTTGTTTGTTTGTTTAGTTTTGCTCTGATTTTGGTTATTTATTTTCTTCTGCTCACTTTGAGTATAGTTTGTTCCTGTTTGTTTTGCTTGTTTGTTTGTTTTGGTTCAAATAAGTGATACATTAAGTTGTTTTCTTGAGATCTTTTTGTCTTCTTGATGTAGGCATGTAGTATCATAAAATTTCCTTTTAGCACTGTTTTAGCAGCATCCCTGAGGTTTTGGTTTGCTGGGAGTTTATTTTTATTTATTTCTAATATTTTTTAAACTTCTTTCATGATGTCATTGTTTACTAAAAAATCATTCTTCAGGAACAAGTTGTCTAGATTCCATGTATTATAAGTGTTTGTCTTGGTTATGATTTATATTTTTATTCCACTGTGGTGAAAGTAGATGTATTATTTTGGTTTTTTGGAACTTATTCAGGCTTGATTTATTACTGAGTATGTGATAAAGCTTCAAGTATGTTCCATTTGCAGATGAGAAGAATGTCTAGCTTGTGGCTGTTGGGTGAGGTATTCTATAGTTGTGTGTTAGGTCCAATCGGCCAAGTGTCAAATTTAAGTGTAGGATTCATTGTTAACTTTCGGCCTTTATAATATATCTAAAGTTGTTAGTGGGGTGCTGAAGTCCCTCAGTATTGCCATGTGGCTATTTAAGTCTTTTCTTAGGCTTAATAGTGGTTGTTTTATAAATCTGGATTTCCTATGTTAGGCGCATATGTGTTTAAAATATTTATTGTTTTTTATTGAATTAAGTCCTTTACCATCATGGAGTACCTTTCATTGTCTCTTTCTCTCTCTCTTTTTTTTTAAGTCTGTTTTATCTTATACAATAATGGTGACCCCTGCCTTGTTTTGCTTTCCACTTATGTGATAGATCTTTTTTCATCCCTTTACCCTATGTCATTGGAAGTGAGATGGCTCTCTTGAAGACAACAGAAGGATAGGTCCTTAAAAAAAAAATCCAATTGGCTACTTTTTGCCTTTTAAATGGGAGATTGAGGCTGTTGATATTCAAAGTAACCAGTGATATGTGAAAATTTGTTCCTGTCATAGTATTGTAGAGTTGCTTTGTGTTTTCATTCTTGTAGTTGATTTATGTGGTCTGTAAGCTGTGTGCTTTTGTGTGCTTTTTGTTAGATGGTATCATCCTTTTATTTCAATATTTGGAGTTTCCCTAAACATCTCTTGTAGGTTTGGTCTGGAAGTGACAACTTCCCTTAGTGCTTGCTTGTTTGGGAAGGATTTTATTTCTCCTTTGTTCATGAAATTTTGGAGGGATAAGAAATTCTTGGCTGGCATTGCTTTCCTTTAAGAATGCTAAAAATGGGGCCCTGTCTCTTCTGTCTTTTAAGGTTTCTGCCAAGAAGTCTGCTGCTGTTCTGTTGGGACTTCCTTCATAAGTGGTCTGTCCCGCCTCTCTAGCTGCTTTTAAGATTTTTCCTTTCATGCTCACCTTAGATGATGACTATGTGCCTTAAGAATCCCACACGAGTTCTTAGAGGATATTTTGAGGTATATTGAGATATTAGTTGTGATATATTGATTTGCAATAAGGACATGTCCTTGTATTGTTTAGTAGATAATCGTGTAGATCAATAGTAGTCAGATATGATACCAAAAGCACAGACTTCTCTTGAATATATACGAATTTTTTGTATCAGCATGATGACCTCTCTAGCAAGATCAGGAAAACTTTCTTGGATTATGTCTTGAAAAATTATTTCCATATAGCTCCTGGTCACTATTCCAGTATTCCGAGTCACAGGAATCCTGATCAGATGTAGATTTGGTCTCTTAGCACAATCTCGTACTTTCAAAGGTTTTGCTCATTTTTTTTTAAGTGAGAAAGCAAGATTTATATTAAGAAGACAGAAAAGCTCCCACACTGGGAGGACACTTGTAGGGGTTGCCCATTCATTTTTTTTTTAAATATTTTTTTCTTTATTTTTGTCTGACTGACTAATTGAATGATGGATCTTAAGGCTCTGTAATTTTTTCTTCTGTTTGTTCTAATCTGTTGTTAAGAATTGTAACTATGTTTTGAAGCAAATTCTTTAGTTCCAGAAGTTTAATTTGATACTTTCTAAGAATGACCATTCCCACTTTTGCTTCTGGGATTGTTTCCATGGTCTCTTTGATTTGAATATCTCCCTCTTCTTGAATCTCATTGAATTTCTTTGCCATCTATAGTCTGTACTTCTTGTCTGTCATTAGAGACAATTCATTATGGTTAAAATTCATTGCTTGGGAGCTGGTGGGGTTCCTTTGTAGGTGTCAAAACATTCTGGCTTTGGGTATCGCCAGAGTTCTTGTGCTGGTTCCTTCTCATCTGTGAAAGCTGACTCTTCTCTCTTTTTCTTTTTTCTTTCTTTTTAAAATTTGCTATTGTTGAAGTGGGGCTTTTAAAGATTTGTTTATTTTTTTCTTGTGGACATGACCGCCATATACGTTGTGTAAGATTAGTTGGCTTTCTTTAGTGCCCCAGGTACTTGTTCTCCCCCTGACCCACAAGCGGCAGCCACAGAGACAGCACTGACAGCAAGTAGAGGTGAGTAACAGTGACCTCTGGAGGTTGTGTCTTCAGAGGAGTGCTGAGCTACATCTCAGGTGTTTGGGCGGGGATGAACAGCTATTGCAGTGCTTGGGAGTTTCTGTCTGGTAGGAAGCCATGGGGTCAGGAGGTCTGTGGCGTCGGTCCTATGAATGCACCGAAGCCCCCATCTCTCTTCTCTTTCCCTGACCTACATGTGGCAGGGGTGGAGACTAAAGTGATGGTGATTGGTTAGGGCCCAGAAGCAGCCTCAGGGATTTGGACCGTCAGAAGAACCCTGAGCTGTGTTGCTGTATTCAGGGGGAGATATGGATGACTGTGCGTCATCTGGTTGGAAGCCGTGGGGTTGGAAGTATGTGACATTAATTCTGTGGGTGCACGGGATCACCCTCTCTCTTTGCTCCCTCCCTAAGGAAGCAGGAGCCCTGCCTAGCCAGAACCAAAGTACTACCCTGTATTCCTCTTCCCTCTTTGGCTCACATGTGAAAGGGTTGAAGGCAGCATAGGTGGAACTGGGAAAACCCAGTAATAACCTCTGAGAGGTGGGCCTTTAGAGAAGCCCCGCACCATTGTTGCAGTATTTGTGGTGGCTGTGGGGAGGGGGTGGGGCTGGGAGGCAGCTGTCTTCTGCCTGGCTGGGGTGGGAGTGTGTAACATCAATTCTGTGGGTGCATAGACTCCCTGTGTCTCTCTGCTCCCTTTCTAAGCCACAGGTGGCCAGGACACCACCTGGCTGAACACTGCTGAGGTGCCCTGCCTCCCTGTTCTTTCTCTGGCTTGCACATGTCTGGGGCAGAGGCAGTGAGCGTGGGACCTGCGTGAAGCCTATCCACTGCCCCTGCAAGCTGTTAGCCTCCTGGAGTTAAGCCAAGCCTGGAGCATTCAGGAAGGATTGGGGCATTTGCAGCAGGGGCCTGTTTCTAAAGCAAGTGAGATGCCCTTGACGAGGGGGTGGGAGTGGCAGCGGGGGCTAGCCACACAGCACAATCCACAGCTCCAGTATCTGTCCTGGGGGTGTGTAGGATTCCCTAGCCTAGTCTTTTGGCAGGGAGGCTGCAGCTGGGGCCGGATCCCTCAGGGAGCATGGGCCTACAGGGTTTCACATGGGCTTGAGCAGTACCCCTGTCCAGGCTTCAGGTGGCTTCCTACGTTTGGCTGGAATAAGGGGACCATGGAGGGGTTTCCTATGACTGGGGTTACAATGTTCCATGACAGATGTGTAAAATCCCAGGAGACTCTCTCCGTCACTTATGGCTTCCCTTAATGGGAAGTCCTCTTCCAGTTCCGCACCACAGAGGGTCTGCAGGCTGTCTGGGCTTGTTCTCAGTGGTTTCAAATGCTTCTCTGATGAACTCCAGACAGTCTCCTGAAGAGCTAATATTTACTTGCTATTTCAGACTCCACGAGAGAGCTGTTCATTAGTTGCTTCCAGTCTTCTTAAACTGGAGCCCCGCCTTTTTCTCATGGAAGTTTTTTTAGTTTTCGCCTTATGTATTTTGTTGCTTTCTTGTTAAATGCATGCATGTCCAAGATTGTTATGTCTTCTTAGAGACTTGTTTCTTTTACCATGAACTTCTTTATCCCTGATAATGTACCTTGTTTTAAAGTGTGTTTTGTATGTAATTAATCAAGATATTTTACTTTCCTTTTGATTACAGTTAGCATAGTATAAATTTCTTCATCTTTTAACTTTTAACTTATCTATGTTTTAAAATTTAATATGGGTTTCTTGTAGACACTATATAGTTGAGTCTTGTTTTTATAATTTGTTAAATTCACTTTGACGATCTCCATCTTTTAATTGGTGTATTTAATCCACTGACATTTAAAGTGATTTTTGATACAGT
>CAUYQG010219573.1:0-45580 GCA_963574415.1 Tarsius wallacei | reverse complement strand
CCAGCTACTTGGAAGGCTGAGGCGGAAGGATCGCCGGAGCCCAGCAGGTCGAGGCTGCGGTGGCCGGGAGCGGCCACTGCACTCCAGTCTGGGCGACAGAGTGAGACTCCAACTCAAAAAAAAAAAAAAAAAAAAAGAATTACAATTTTAATACAGTTGTTTTCCTTTCTTACAATGTGTATATATTTTGGCACCCTCTTTATTTAAGAATTGACTGGTGTGTGTCAGGCACTGGGGCTACAAGGATGTGGCAAAGATGGCTACCTGTCCTCCCAGGTTCATATTCTCCTTCCCTGTGCCTTTTTCAAGGAGAAGCTGCCAAGCCAGGGACAACATGTCCCAGCATGCCATGCGGTTAGGTGTGACCAGGTGACTGAGTACCCACCATTAGAATGTGAACAACAATGCCATACACACTTCTAGATATGGTCTAAAAAAAAACCTCTGAATCCTTGTACGCTGCTGGTGGGAATGTAAATTACTATAGACACTCTGGAGAACAGCATGGAAATTTCTCAAAAACTTAAAATAGAACTAACATACAATCCGGCATTCCCCCTACTGGGTATTCATCCAAAGGAAGGGAAATCAGTAGATCAAAGGATACCTGTACCCCCATGTTCATCCCAGCACTATTCACAAGAGCCCAGATATGGAATTGACCCAGGTGCCCATCATTTTTTTGTCCATAAAAAGAATGCAATCATGCCATTGTAGTGACATGAATGGAACTGGAGGTCATTAAGTGAAGCAGACTAGATACAGACTAGATACAGAAAAATGTTATGAAGAAGTTAAATAGTGGATTGCACGGATTAGAGGGCAGCATGAGTGATGCCAGAGGCTGGGCTGGGAAGGGGTGTGTGTGGGCGGAGGTTGGGAATGGGTACAGACATGCAGTTAGATGGAAGGAGTAAGTTCTGCTGGACAGCAGAGCAGGGTACTCGTTAACAACACTGCACTGTACATTCAAGAGAACCATGGAGAAGACTCGAAATGTTCCCGCACAGAGAAGTGATAACTATTCTTGGTAATGGACACTCCAAATACCCCAACTTGATCACTGCAGCCTATGCATGTGACAAAATATCACATGTACTTCATAAGTATGTACACACATGATGTGTTGATAAAAAAGACCTTAAAAAGCCCGCTACAAGGCACCCTTCACTTGTTCCTTTAGGCTGGCTGGATGGAGGGACATTTGGGGAGGCCCTGCCAAGCAAGGGCTATTCTGCCTGGTGATGTCAGCTGTGCAAGAGGTGGTAGTCCATTGCTTTGGTGTTTCATGCCTTTCTTGGTCCACCTTTTCTGGCAGCTGGCTCACTTTTATCAGGGGAGGACGAGGTCGGTCGCCTCCTGAGCCTCAGAGCAGGGAGACAGCTCTCTGCTCTGTGATAGGAGACAACTTGATCACAACCATGGCTATGAGGAGATGCACTCAAGCTCCCTCGAGCAGCACACGATGGAGCATCTGACTGTCCTGGGGTCAGAGAATGTCATCCAGGTTGAGCCCCAGAGGGTGAACAGAGTTCATCGGAATGGGAGAGAGGAAGGGTGTTCCTATCAGAGGATCCACAGAAGCCAAGCCCTGGCGAGAAAGAGCAGGGGTGCTGGAGGGCATGGAGCAGGCTCAGTCGGGTCAAGGTGAGGGTTACGGGCAGAGCTGGAGGTGGTAAGGGGGGCTTCTGGAGGGTGGTGGCATCTCCAAATCAGCAGAGTAGAGTTCTCATGTTCCCATTAGAATACCAGGCTGAGGCTTTGCAGAGGAGAACACCTCCCAGGACAGAGGCTATTCTGCAATGCACGTGTGGTGGTGTGGTGTGGTGTGGTGTGGTGTGTGTGTGTGTATCAGGACAAAAAAGAGGACAGAGAAAGGGGAGGAAGGTTGATCTGGTCACTTTTGACTGGAGTCATGTTGCCATGCCAACAGAGGGTGGAGGCTCTCTGGGGTTGTCAGCCTCTGCGGATGAAGGCCCGGCACCAGATTTGTGTGGTGGGCTTACAGGCTTTGGCAGGTTTAACAGAAATGAAGAGAACCAGCCCAATTCCTGTTTAAACATACAATATTGAAACTCTGCCAAAGAGAATCTGAGCAATATTTTGCAAGCTTTAATAACAGCTCAAAGAGACCCATCGGAGCATCAGGCTTTGCAGTGCATATTGCCTAGCTGGGCCCGTGTGAGAGCAGAGAGGAAGGAATCTATTTCTTTTTTTTTCCACTCCCAGAGAATAATATTTTTCTTCCTCCCAAACTGAGAGGAATTTGGTAAAGTCTAAATGTATTTGTCTTGTTTCTTATTTCAGCTTCTCTATAAATCGACCATAGGGTTTTGACACCTGCTGTTAAGGCAGCACATTTACTGCCTGAAATATCTTCTCCTATTGGAAATTATATTTCTAGAAGCTGTAACTTTCTTTGGCTGAGACCTTAATTTGTCGCTTTGATGCCCCACATGTGAGACGCTGACCATGAGAATTAGGTAGGATTTGGATAGGCCGACCAGTGGAACATTCTATGTATTATTTCCCTCTGGGACAAGAGAAGCTGACAGCTCCCAGTACTTCTGTGGCAGAAAGAAAAGAGCGATGGTGTTGGAACCTGAAATGGGATCAAATCCCAGGTTTCCCATGTATGAAGAAGTGGGTTAACACTCTGGGATTTCGTTCTCTTGCCTGTAAGGTGAGGACATTCCTGAGCTCCAGGTAGATCACATCAAGGAAGTCCAGTGCCTGGGACAGTGCCTGACCTTTCAGGAGAAGCCCACCCAATGACCTTTCCCTCCTTCTCCTCCTATCTCCAAAGCTGGGAATGTGAAGCCCCAGGAAGCAGCACAGAGATTCCTTCCAGGTTAGCATGCCAACTCTGGGTTCCCAGCCTGGGGATTGGAAAGGGCCATGTCACCCTTTGTCATCTTCAAGATAGCCCAACGCAGGGGACGTGAAGGTCTGTGAAGTGGTGAGTTGTCTCCCGTGGGGACAGAGATCTCTGATGAGTCCACAGGATGAAGCAGCCCCACTCAGATAGGAACCTTCAAAAGCAGGCTGCTGCTGTTCTGAGCAGAGCTGGTTCCCCACAGCAGAGCTGACAAACTCACTCCCCTGCAGGGCCAGGACAGCTTTGGCCTCACGTGTCCAGGAAAGGTGGCTGAGATCTTTCTGTCTTAGAGAGCTGCTTTCCAAGAAAATAGAAAGCAGGAAAACGATGGCAGGTGGAGGCAGGAGAGCTTTATTTCCTTTTAGGCAGGACGTGTAGTTCCTGATGCTTTCTGGTGAGGAGTTTGTATGTGAAAAAGATGGAAAACATTCTCACTCTTTTGTCTCTGCTGGTATTCTTAAAAGGCCTTCCTGGACAGTTTTTTTTCCCCTGCAGAAAGTGCTACTTCCCATCAGTGCTCTATGTCCATCATGACATCAGAATCACGTGGACTGCACAGTCGATGTGGCTCTGTGTCAAACACCATTCTCCTGTGGAATGCTCCTGAGACGGCCAGAACCATGTGTCACTTGCACTGTCTCCCATGCACCGGACATGGCACTCAAGAGATACTTATGAATAAGCAGCACAAAAGTCATATACATTATATGGAGTGGTTAATTTTGTTGGTTTTTAAAGACCTGGAGGACAAGTAAGTCAAAACAAAATTTAATTATTGCTATAAAATGAAACATAAAAATGGACAATTTCTCAGCAGCGATGGCCATATTTTTTTGATTTCTAAATATTTTTAGAAGCAGAATTGATTTTTACCCTCTTTTTCTTACAGAAGTACCCTTTAAAAGTTCATTGTTTGGCTGACAGATTATGTATGACAAATCTGCTTACACTGTAGAATCTCATCCCACTTCTCGGTAATCAGAAGGTATAGTTCAAAGACGCTGTCGGTTCTACCCTCATTTATTCTGAAATCTGCTCAGTTGTCTCAGTAGTATAAACCTCAAATTTAGAGTCAGAAGGATGACACTCTCAGTCCATTAACAAATAGCATACATTTGTATACTCTTCAAATAAACTTGATTACCACAAATCTATTTTTTAAACATGTATGCCCCTGTCAGCAGGGCTTAAACATTTTGATAAAGAAAGAATCACTTTTTATCAGAAGCAAATGTGAGTCTCACTACAAGGTGAAAGCAATCCAAGCAGTGGGGATTGATAAACTTCCTAAGGCACTTTATACTTCAGAGTGAAATTTGTTTGGTTCTCAGTGGCTGGGGTCATATGTCAAGAACAGATAGGGAACAGGGACAACCCTGACACATTAGTGTTATCACAGTCCACCTGGGACACGGGCAAGTAAATATCCAGAGCTCACAACTCACTTGAGATTTTCTGCATTTTTCATAAGAACGTGTTGAGTTTCCTGTCTCTCTCACTCTCTCCTCAATGCTCTACAAAAGGAACCGAGAGCAGCCTGTGCTGGGAAGACAGTGAAGAGTAGCTCCACACGTTCTACTGTGGAGCAGACATTTCTGGACACAGACTATGTGGCACGTGATAGCTCACCTCTGAGCCTCTCGAGTGGTACAATAATAATACCTGTGTCTAGGTTGTTGTGAGACTAAATCAACTAACGTATGGAGCCAGGCACTTGGTAAGTCCTCAGTCCACAAACGCCAGCAGGTAGGATCAGCTCTGTCTGGTGACTATTCCATCTTTGTCGTCGATTCCTCTACCAATGTCACACAGCAACAGATTTGTTTTCTTAAAATACCAAAGCAGAGAAGCCCCACTGAGTGGCAACGTCTCATTTGCACATGAGCCCCAGCACAGACAGGGAAGTGGTGGCCGTGTGGCTCCACGACACTGAGGCAATTAGACCCTGCATGAGGCAACCGTGTGGGCTCCAGCTCAACTCGCTAATAATAAGAATTAAATACAGCCCATGTAGGAGCACCTCCCTCATCCATGAAAGAGTGGCACTCAACAGCAATGCTCTCTAACTAAATTACCAAGTGCGAAGCCTAAGTTTAGGATGGGGCATTTCTGGCACAGTTGATTACTGGAGCTAAGATTACAGGCGTTCTTAGGAACTGTTGAAGTTGATGAAATAAATATAAAATGATAGATTGCTACGGGTACCATTATGAGAAAAACCTCACCTGAACTAGTCGGAATTGTTCTGCAATGTTATAAGGAAAGATTACTGAAAAGCAATCACAACTCGTGCCTATAAAAGGCACCACAAGTGATATCCTACTTCGATGAGACATTTGACATAAAGGCTGAATGGGACAATATATTTTATTATCAAATTTGACCCTTAAGGTGAAAGGTCATGCTTTAGGAGATTGGAACTTCCCTAATAGGGAAAACAAAAACAATAAACAAAACCAAAACAGAAACTCACAGCACAGACCCAACAAGGAGACCAGGCAAAGTAATGCTGCAAAACGGTCAGTGACATACCATCTTGTTTTCTGATCAGTTCCCAAGGAGACTAGAGGACAGGAGAGAGCACTATTTGTGCTTTGGCATGACTGTCCTTGTGGTTCTGCCATGTTGGAGCTATGTGCTTTCAGTGAGTCCCTTGACTTCCCCAAGCCTCACCTGAGTCTTGCCCTTCCTGTCTGTCGACTGAGATGGTGGTAATGACACCAACTTCATGGGGTTGGTGAGAGGCTCTGGGTTAAACAGTCACATGATAATTCCATTCAATCCTTGGGACAAGCCCACCATCAACACTCCATAAATGGTGCCCTTGTCTATGATCACATTCTGTCTCTATGTCTTAAAAACTCTGTAACCTTGGGGAAACTACTTGTCCCTGTCTCCTCATAGGGCAGAAGAAGATGACTAATGGTGGCACCTAAACTCACCAAGTTGTTGAGAGAAGTGAATGGGCATGTAGAATGTGTCTATCAGCCCTCTGTGTGTGGGCTGCTGTTACCGTTCTATGACTATTACAACTATTTCAGATTCAATAAAGTCCATAGGAGGGGATTCAAGGGACCAAACCTCCCAGGGTTATGGTCCTTAAAGCTATGTCTTGTCAAACCAAATACATGATGGCAGGCTTGGACTAACTGTTCCTCTCTCCAGTTGTGGAGTTCTAGGAGCCCAATCTATGGGTGTGCCAAGACCCAGCTGTGGTTATATCACAATGCCACCAAAGGACCTTTTACTGTACGTTGACATCACAATGCCACTCAAGGGCCTCTCACTGTATAGTAACATCACAAAGTCACCCACGGGCCTCTCACTATACAGTGACATCACAAAGTCACCTAAGGGTCTCTCACTGTACGATTATATCACAACGCCACCAAAGGGCTTCTCGCTATAAGGGGAATTGGAGGGTGGGAAGGAGGAGGCAGAGCCTGGAGAGTCATTTGCTCAGGCCTTCCATTCTTGTAGGGCCTTGATTGGGACTTCTGATGTCATTGCTCGATAATGTATTTTTTGCTATTATTAAAACCACCCAAATATAATACTCAAATGTAAGTATTTAAAAATCCAGCAAGCCGGGCTCGGTGGCTCAGCCTATAATCCCGTGCCTTTGGGAGGCTGAGGTGAGTGGATTGCCTGAATCCACGGGTTCAAGACCCGCCTGGGCAAGCGAGACCTCATCTCCACAATAAATCAAAAATCAGCCTGGTGTAGTAGCGCACGCCTGTAGTTCCAGCTACTTGGAAGGCTGAGGCAGAAGGATCGCCGGAGCCCAGCAGGTTGAGGCTGCAGTGGCCGGGAGCAGCCACTGCACTCCAGTCTGGGCGACAGAGTGAGACTCCAACTCACACACACACAAAAAAATCCAGCAAAATACTGATAACTGTGTCTTGGCATCTTCTCTCTCTCTTTTCTTTCCCTCTGCTCCAATATTCTTTCCCTCTGCTCCAATACATTGGGGGCTTCAAGGAATGGAAGTAGACAAAGTCTTTCCCAAACTCTAATGGGTCTCAACTCCACCTTCTCTACAAAGCTACGTGACCAAAATTTGAGATGCCTACATTCGTGATTTGGCAGTTTGTCCAAGAAAACATCAGAATACTAGGTAGAAAAATACAGGAGCTCTCTAATGAAATACACATGAATTCAAATCCCAGCTCTATAAATACTTCATCAAGCTTCTATTTCCTCATCTGTAAAATGAGGGTAGAAATAATAATTCCTTAACTATACAGCCACTGAGAGGGAGACATAAGGTCATGTATCTCGCACTTAGCAGTGCTTGGAGCACAGTGTGGTGTTATACATGCCAGCCAACGTTTCTGGTCTCAAACTATAGCATTCCAGTATCAGAAAGCTCTGGCCAGCCAGGATTTTCCTCTTTCTTTTTTTTATTGTGGTAAAATAGACATAAAATGTATTGGTATAACCATTTTAAGTGTACAGTTTAGTAACAGTAAGTGCATTCATGTTGTTGTGCAACCTTCATTTCCTCTTATTTTGTGACTAAGATCCCTGAGACTCTGAATCACATCTTAAGACTTGCCTCCAGCCACACTGAGTCCTGAAGCCTACACTTTCCACCCTGCAGAGTTCCCTGGAGTCTGGAAGGGTGTCTTCTGGTGCTGACTCAGCTGTTGGGATGAGAAGGGATGTTTCAGACATGAATTACATCATTCATTTGGTCAACACACGCATCCCATAAATATTTGTTGAGCACCTACCTCGGAAAGGACATGTGCAAGAAATCTGATAAAATGAATCCCAGTTATTTCTCACAGTGGCCTTATTGGTATTTGGTTAGGGTTATTTTTGTCATTTTAGAAATGAGGCCATGGAGGTCTGGAGGGGCTTGATGACTTACTCAAGGTCACAGAGTTAGTGAACAGTGGAAATGAGAGTCAATACCAGGGAACTGTGAATCCAAGAAATTTGGGTCAATCTGACCACAGAGCTTCCTAAAGTTTTTAAGAAATACAATTGTTTTCCTCAAGCCATAACAACATAATCCCAACATAGTAGGGCTGATCTTTTGGAACCTTGGGAAAATGAAACAGTCTTCTGTGAACTGAAGTTACCTGAAGTAGAAAAGAAAATTAGGTTTCATTGTCATAGGTGGAGAACATTGTTGAATTACCACACCAAGGTCTTCTTCTATTATAGGGATGGGGTGGTGGTGATGTGATGATGATGATGATGATGATAATGATGATGATGCTGATGGTGATAATGATGGTGAAGATGATGGTGGTGGTGACGATTATAAGGATAATAGTGATGATAATTATGATAGTGATGATGATGATGATAGTGATGGTGATGGTGATAATGATGATGATGATGATTATAGTGCTGATAATTATCAACCATGGAGCACCTATGACATACAGGGCTCTACATTAGATATATTCTTTCATGTAATATTTGCTGGGTGTCTTCTTTTTGTTAGATACTAGGAAGACAATAGTAAATAGGGCAGATATACAAGGTTCCTATTCACATAGAATTTACAATCTAATGAGCAATAAAAATTTAAACAAATAATTGCATATTTTAACCCTCAAAACAGCCACATGAAGTTGGTGTGATGACAATAACAAAACTACCAATCCTCTTCCATTTGCTGAGCACCTACTGTGTGCCAGACTCTCTTCTGGATACTTTACATACAAAGTGTGTTGTTCTGCAGGTTACAGAACCTCAGTAGGCACCAGTTTCCTCTCAACAAATATGAGCACAGGTGGGTTAACACCAAAAGATTTCTATCACGTTCTACCCTCTACACAGATCACATGTTACCCCCATACTGGGCTCACATGTGGCTAGAACATGGAAGGGCTTAGGTGTTCACTTTCTAATAGCCACCAGGTCTCTACAAGTAAGAAAATTTTTTTTTCTTCTATCCTACATAAAGGGAAGCAGGGATTCCCAGTCAGACCAAAGGCTACAAACTGCTTCATGGGGGCTGTATGCAGAAACCAGATTTCCTCATCGTCTTCACCCTAAAGAGTTCTGGATCGGGTACCGCTTCCATCAGAGCAGGGCACGAGTCAATAAGGCATGATCTTGATCATTCTTGTGAGGTGTCAGGGATATCTCCACACTCCTGAATATCTTACTTGAGATGGTGAGACATTCATATAATAGCAATAGTATCCACAATGTATGCAGCTTACATAGCACTAGCCTGTAGGTTGTCTCAGATGATCTTCATAAAAACCCTGTAGACCATCTTGACTCATAGATGACATCCAGGCAGCCCCGTGGAGAGACCCACATGATGAGAGGCTAGGCTTCCTGCCCACAGCCATGTGGGGAATGACAGAAACAACCTTCGGGCTCTGGTTGAGTCTTCAGATGACTGCAGCCCTGGCGGACACACTGACTGCAGCATCAAGAGAGACTTGGAGCCAGTTATGCCACACCCAGTTAAGCTACTCCCAGATTTGTGACCCTCAGAAAGCATGAGAAATAATAGCATTTGCTGTTTTCAGTGGCTAACCTTTGGGGGAATTTGTTAAGCAGCAATGGATAACTCACACCAATTTTGGGAATATAGAGATTCACTTTGGAGTCAGGCAGTTCTGGCTCTGCACTCTAGATTTGCCAGTTATTTTCATCGTACTCTTGGGCTTATTCCACCTCTAAGCCTCAATTTCCTCAGCTGCAAAATGGAGATCGTAATAGTACTTATACCTTAGGGTTCCTCCCCTACCCCGCCCGAGTAAATGCAATGGTGCTTGTTAAGCACAGTGCTTGGCACATGGTATACAGTCAGTACCTGGAAGCTGCAATTATATTTGCTATTATAATCTTCTGAGGTCATTTGGCAAATATTTGAAATACTGATTCTTCTTCAGGTACCGGCTATAAGCCTTGCTCCGTTGGGTTATGCAAAAGGAATCTTTTTATGAGGAAGATGCGCTGGGTCAGAGGACACAGGTTTTGCCCACCATTACCCGTGGTGCTCAAGGCCAGGCCCAGATGAGAAGTCCCAACCAGCCGGCAATGGCTGAACTCTTTCTCCTTACCACAAGATGCTAATGAGCTGAGTTTTGTAGTGTAATTAAGATTGCACTGAGGAACAGCCCCCCATCATCTGTCATTCAATCACCCTTCCCTTCACCAGTAAAAGCTGAGAGCTTGGCTTTACAATCCCCTGTGAACAAGCACCTGACCCCAGCCCACGAGTGCCAGCCCTGGGATAGCACTCACTGATCTCAGGGCCAGAGGCCAACCCTGTCTTGTATCTGAGGTCAAAATTAATGACATACTCACTTTCTGGGAGGCATGTTCTGATGTGAGAGTGATTAGAAGCTTTTCCCAACTCCCCAATCTTCGTGCGCGAGTGTCTGTTCTTCCTGGCCCAACGGTTCTTTCCATCTGTGTGTCTGAGGGCAGGTTTGGAAGATTGGCTCTTGAAAACCAGGAATTTTGGCATCACCACCCTCAGAACAGGGCTCACCAAGGACACATTTCCCACAAGTGTCCCAACAGGTGAGTAAAGCTTTGCCACACTCACATCTCAGCCTCTTTTGAGGAGACCACTGGGCTCCCCTCCTAGACTTTGGAGTCAGACAGTTTTGACTGGTAAGGCAACGCAGAGTCACTAAAGCACAGGTTTTGATGTGATGTGTCATATCAGATGGAAAATGACTTTCTCACGGAGAAGTTTAAGACGATTGTATCTTGTTGGAAACAACCCTGACTCTGGATAAGACCCATGGGGACACTGCTGAGCTCAAGGACAAGAGCCCTACCTACTGATCCAGCTTGGACATGGATTGGCTCTGTGGACTTGGGCAGCTACTACATCTCTCTAAGTCAGGTCAGTTTCTCTATCCATAAAATGGGCATTATAATACCTGCTTCACTACTCTTTGGGGTCTCCATAAAGATCAAATGAGACAACGTCAACAGAAGTACTCTGAAAATCATTTAAATACCTTGAGCTTACATAAGCATTCCAGTTATAATATAAGGAATTCTACAATGAATAAACCAGGTTTAATAAGTATCCTTCTCCCAACATATAAAACAAAAATTACATTGAGAGATATGTGCCGTAAGTGTGAACTGTGTGGACAAAAGAAAAATTAAGAGTTTATATTTGGCAAAAAATATAAAGAAAGTTAACACAAAGACAACAGATTGTCAAAATATAAACATTGTAGAAAAACCTTAAAGTTGGTGTTATCTTGAATCCACAATGATGTCAGACAAATACCAGTAGTCCTCCTTTATCTTGGGTTTTGTTTTTTTGGGTTTTAGTTACCCTTGGTACAGTACAATAAGATGTTTTGAGAGAGAGAGAGAGACAGAGAGAGAGAGAGACAATGAGAGAGAGAGAGAGAGACATTCATATCACTTTATTACAGTATATCATTATAACTACTCTATTTTATTACGAGTTATTATTAATCTCTTACTGTGTCTAATTTATGAATTCAACTTTATCACAAACATGTGTGTGTAGGAATAAACATAGTCTCTCTGGAATCCAGTGCTATCCACAGTTTCAGGCATGTACTGGGGGTCTTGGAATGTGTCCCATGAAGGTAAGTGAGGACTACTATAAACTGAAAAAACAAAAGCCATGTGCCACCTCAAATCTAAGGGTTAAAACAGGAGACTATAGAACAGGAAATCTAGCTGGCTAAGAAGTGAGTTAAACTATGTGCAAACTTCCTGCTTGTCAGAAAAAGCATGTGAAAAGAACCAGAGACCACGCCACAGCCACCAGATGGGCCCGAATTGGAAATGTGGATAATACCCTGTCCCTGGAGGGAGCAGATGAGGGTATCCCCTGGGGACTATAATCTGGCAGCAGGCAGTGGCACTGTGTACACAGGTGCACAGGGGCCCATGAGGCTCCATCCTTGGTCTAGGGCAGGTGGATTCTCCCATTATTTGTGAGACAACCCAAGTGTGCATGGCTAGGGCAGTAGCTGAGCAAAACCAATGAAACCCGAGACCGGGAGGAGGCCACGAGCGGGACACCACACACAGCAAAGGAGAGAGTTCACACATGGTACTGGACCAAAAAGGAATGGTCGGGCCCACAGCATGGTACCTCTGTATGGACAACAGGTACAACCACATGCAACGTAACAGTATATAATAAAAACATACCATGGAGCTGGGTTGGGGCTCGCCAGAATGCCCACCTGTCCTCCTGGTGCCTCTCCATGTTCTCCTTCCTTGTTAATATATATATTTTTAAATTTAAAAATATATCATATACTTTGGCATTTTTGCATGAGTGGGTGGGGGATGGATGTGGAATCTGACAAAAAGATGGGAAAATCCACGAGTCCTTGAACGAGCTGAACTACTGTGTGCTGGGAAGCCAGTAGTATGGTCAACTCGGCTCTGTGTCCCCAAGGTGTGGAAAGATAGCTTTAAGCACAGTATGGTTCCATTTTTGTAAAACTGTACACTCAGATGAACATACACACTTGAATGATCAAAGGCATTTGCAAGGAAATACAAATGGTTGTGATTTCTGAGTGCTGGCATGGGTACGACTCTTATTTTCCTCTTGCTTATGATCTGTATGTTCTAGACTTTTGACGGCAGATGCGCATTCCTTTCACACAAAGGAAAACAACTTTACTTAAAAACCCTAAAGACAGGTGTCATGTGTTCCTATCTTAGTCATCTGTTCACACACCAATGGTGGGAGAATTTAAGGATTCCATCCCTGAAGGATGACACAAGCCTTCTGGTCGTTCTTCTCATAAAAATGGAGAGGAATTAGACTTCACAGAGCTGAGTTTTTGGCAGCTGTATTTACCAAAAGAAGGAATACTGCATGAAGAAAGAAAATGGTTCATTGGGATAAAGGCTCAAGGGTATATGGCTAAAAATCGTCTCTAGGAACTGCGGGGTCTTTCTCCCCTTGCTGGAAGTCCATTGGCAAGGAACACTTGCATACCCACTCTTCCTCCATCCAGGTGTCAAGTAACGCCATTGGCTTTAGTTTTTAACCTCAGGGACTTTGGAACATTCGCAGTCCTTTCCATGCGGAGGACCTTTCTATAACTTTTTGCAAGAAAAAAGTCCATGCACATTTATATTGGAATGAATGTTATTTTTATTATTATTGTTTTGAATTGTGTTTCCTTTTTTTCCCTCTTCTATTTTAAAGATGAGGAGTACAATTCAGGGTTAGATACATAAGTGGTCATAGTACAGGTAAAGTTTGGGTACCCTTATTGATGTTATGTGCCCCTCCCCACCCCTCAGCAGTTTCCTACTACTGCCAATCCCTTTCTTATAACATTATGATAAATGATCAGGATCCACTCATGAGTGAGTACATGTAGTACTTAGCTCTTTGTTTCTGTGATAAATCACTGAGTATTGTAGACTTTAATTCCATCCAAGTTGCTGCGAAGTTCACAATTTTGTTTTTCTTCATGGCTGCATAATAGTCCATTGTATAAAAGTACCACATTTTCTTTATCCGGTTTACTTTCAATGGGCAGCACAGTTGGTTCCATGTTTTTGCTATTGTGAGTAATGCTGCAGTAAACATGTGTATGAAAGTATCTGTTTCATAGAATGATTTGAGTTTCTCTGGGTATATTCCCAGAAGGGGGATTGCTGGATCATATGGAAGGTCGATTTTCAGATCTTTTAGAAATTGTCACACTGTTTTCCATAGAGGTCATACTAGGTTACACTCCCACTCCCACAGTGCAGAAGTGTTCCCTTTTCCCCACATCCTCTCCAGCATCTCTTGTTTTTTGAGTTATTGATGATGGCCATCCTGACTGGAGTTAGGTGGTATCTCAGTGTGGTTTTAATTTGCATTTTTTGATGATTAGTGAGGTTGACCATTTTTTCATGTATCTGTTGTCTGCTCGTATGTCTTCTTCTGGGAAGTGTCTATTCATATCTTTTGCCCATTTTTTACCACATGCAGGAAACTGAAACAGTACCCCTACCTATCACCATACACAAAAATCAACTCTAAATTGATCAAAGACCTGAATGTAAAACCTCAAACTATAAGAATCCTAGAAGAAAACGAAGGAATCACCCTTAAAGAAATTGGAATAGGCAACCAAGTCCTAATCTACTCTCCAAAAGTGAATGCCATAAAAGATAAGATAGACAAATAAGACCTCATCAAACTGAAACCTTCTGCAAATCCAAAGAAACCATGAAGAGAGTGGGGAGACAGCCCACAGAATGGGAAAAAATATTTGCCAACTATAAATCTGACAAAGGCTTAACATCCAGGATCTATAAGGGACTCAAACATGCCGAAAGGAAAAAAATGAATATGTTTTTAATAATGATTATCACAGCTGAAATTATAATGCCTTCGAGGGAAGGAACTCTCTTTGTTTGATAATTTTTGTTGATCTCTGCAAGGTAGAAGGAGACTAGTAGTCAAACCCAGGAAGGCCAGTGACAGAATGCCCTGAGTGAGACAATAAGGAGAATTCTGTGTTGTGCCCAAAAAGAAAGTGGAATAAAGACCAGGGGAGAGGAGGGAAGAGAACACCCAGAGAGGAACCAAAGGGGACATAAAGGTCTGAAGGAGTGGCCAGATGCCAGCCCTGGGAGGCTTCCATAAGCAGGATGCCCAGTGGAGCATCTGAAGTCACCTGAGTTCCACAGACAACTTCTCTTCCCAGGCACACGTGTGCAGTGAGGTTTGCTCTGGAAATGGGACACAAGGCTGAGCTTTCTGTCATGGAGTTAGCCCATGTGGAAGCCCAGAGTTGAGGGAAACCCTGAGGACACTTAAGGCTCCACAGAGCCCCAGCAACTCCGACTTTCATGCTCATCCTGTCTTGGTCTTCATTCTGATCACAACTGGCAAGCTAGTGACTTCTTACTTCACCAGGCAAGCAAAGCCCAGGAGTGACAAGCAGGCAGATGATAACTGATGCTAGGAACACTTGAGTTCCTATGATTAGATGCCACAAGACCAGAGCAGCTCTTGGAAGATCTTTTCCAGTAACAACGAGCTCCGTCAACAGCCCAGACGACCTGGAGAAGGGAATTATGGAACTAAAAGTATTAGGTCACCAGTCATAGCTCTGGCACTGCCACGAGAGGAGGGGCATGGTCTCTACTGGCCTTAGCTCCTAGCTGTAGCATGTAGTTCATCTTATTTAACTCTTACAGTCCCAGGAGGTGGGTTTATTAACTCCATTTTACACAGGAGGAAACTGAGCATAGAGAGAGCATATCACTTGGACAACTTTTCGAAAAGTGAAGATGTGGTGGTGCCAGGGTTTGACCCAGACCTGTTTCCAAAGTCTCTCTTTCCATTCTGGTATACTCTTTGTTTTGTAGGAACAATCAAATGATATATAGCAGCTACCTTCAGGGAATATTTAATAAAAAGGGACTAACTGGCAAGCCATTTTAAAAAATGTTTCCACCAATTCTGTTGATACATTCTTGCATTTATCACAGAATTTTCCAGTTGTAAGGGAAGCCTAAGAGCACCTCTACCTAGGCAGCTGTTTGGGGGATTGGGGTAGGGTGGAGGTGGTGGGGCATTTAAGGCGAATTTGACTAAGATAGCCTCGTCTAAGGGAAATGGGAACCCATTTCAGACAAAAGATTCCTCCAGTGGAAAGAATGCCTACATGGGTGCCTGCAGGGGTGGTGCCTGCATGGGTGGTGCCCCGGGCTGCAGTGGAGAGGTGAGCATGGGCAGAGGTGAATGCCTCAACTCCTCAGCTGGGCACAGGTGTACCATATCTCCCACCCAGGATCAAGCACCGTGTTATGTGCTGCAGCCCAAGATAAACGCAGTAGAAAACACACGGCACTAGGAGCCTAGTCTCACTGGATAGTGTGGTGGATATTAATGGTGGCCTCACAGTGTCCTTTATTCCCTCCCCACAAGAACCTCAACTCTCCAGCCATGGAGTCAGGAATCTGCCTTCCCACCTCTTCAGCATCAGCACTTGGTTTCAGGATGGGCGCCCATCCTTCACTGATCCAGTCAGAGGAAGCTCAGAGCTTCCAACTGCTGCAAAGGGGATGCAAGATTCCTACTTTTTATCAGGATATGAGGAAAGTTGTGCCGGGAAAACTTGTGCTGTGGGAATCGTTTTGATACCATGAAGGGATGAATCCGAGTTAGCCAGGAAGACGGAGTCAAGAGAAACAGAGACACGAAGCTCCAAGAATCTAAGAACATTTGGATCAAACTATACTTGAAGCTGCATATCTCTTCCCATTCGTGTGGACTCCTATATTCTGGTTGGAGCTGGATTTTCTGAAACATGCAGGAAAACATCATAACTATTTCAAGGAGATGTAAAAATAGATCATTCTAATATACCAAGAGCACTGTAATATAAATATGAACAGAGCGAGATGGGATTTTAGAAAAGAGTCATTGACCCCACTCTGGGATACAGGGAAGGGTTTCTGAGGAGACAGTCATTTGGCTGAGCTTTGAGGAATGGACTAGAGTTAGGGGAGGAAGGGGTTCCACGTAGAGGGATCAGCAAGAGTAGAAGCTCTGAGGTGGGGACTTTAGAGAGTTTGGTGTTACTTGATAGTGTCATACCATGCTTGCCAGCTGCTGGCAGTGTGGAAGAGGAGCTAGGGCTTCCTTCAGCAGGGAAAAGGAGACAAGGTTTGAGGCAGGGGAGTGGTGTGTCTAGACCTGCATACGGCCCAGGGTAGAGACAAAGATTCTGGGAGGCAAGCCTGGAGGCAGGGTTTAACAAGTAGGAAATCCTGTCTCTTGGACAGCATGGATGAACTTAGAGGACACTGTGCTTAGTGAACTAAGCCATGCACAGAGAGAGAAATACCACATAATCTCACTACTCTGTGGAATTTTAGAAAGTCAAACTCGTAGAAGCCGAGAGTAGACTGGTCGTTATCAGGGGCTGGGGTGGGTGGGGTGTGGACAGAAAAAAGGGAAGATGTTGGTCAAAGGGTACAAAGTGTCAGTTGGACAGAAGGAGTAGGTTCTGGCGGTCTAGCACACAGCATGGTGACTACACTTAATAATAGCATATATTTCAAAATAGCTGAAAGAACGGATTTTAAGTGTTCTCACCAGAAACACATGATGTCTTTGAGATGATGGATGTGCTAACTGGCCTGATTTAATCCTGCCACAATGGATACATGCATGAAAACATCACATTGTACCCGTAAATAGATATATCTGTCAATTAAAACAAAAACAAAAAGAGATTGATTTATTAATCTTACAAATTTGGACACATTAAAATGTGAAAGAAAAAGACCTGAGGCAGGGAGTTCATGGGGGGATTGGTCGGTTCACAAGCGCTCACTGTGCAAGAGGCTACTGGGCACCACATGCTATGAGGACCAGGACAGAGACACTGCCCTACCTCTGCTAGCTTCCTGTGGGTCGGGATTATTGTAGATGTTCAGGCAGGAGATGAAGAGGCAGAAAGGGACAGTGTGTCAGGAGATGGACTGGCAGGGACATTTCACCAGTGGACAGTGTGAAATTTATATACTGCAGGAACTCCACTGTGTTTCCCCAAAGACAGTCTGATTCCAAACGACTAATCACTTTCCTACATCAAATCCTATTATTAGTTTCTGCTTATAATACAGGCATCGTGTGGTGTGTTTCCACGGTGAATGTCTGTCTCCCCACTATTCCACCTTGTACATGGGATCTGTTCTTACTCCAGGCTACTCGCATATGAACATGGGCTCTGACCATGGAGAGGCGAGAGGACTGTTAGCCTGGGGATCATGGGTGGTCACCACTGATGGGTGGGTGGGCTGCGCTGGGAAGAGTGCTAACACACTCAGGCTGAGGTTCCGTGTCTGCCGTGGGACGGGATGTCATTCATGACAGCTCCGATGGCAATGGTGAATGTGAGTTTGCTTCTGGCCCTTATGTGCTGTTTGTTTTGGTCACTATCTGATGAGATGATCTGTGAGCAGGTGACTGTTTTTTTATATGTCAGAAGTTGCACACTCACTTTTGAAAACCTGAGTATAACAAGAGGGAGCCAATTAAGCTGTGATTGGGGCTAACTGATGAAGAGCCCCGAAAGGGGTCTCATCAGATGCTCTTAACTCTCTAACAGGCACTCCCAACACATTCAACTCCAAAACAAATCCAGTTAAAGACAAATGCGGCCATCAGCACATCTCAACTCATTGGAATCTGTCCACGCTCAAGGGCCCGTGGCTGAGCGAAACTGCTGCTCCTGCCACAATACCATGGCGCTATGGTTATTTCACTTTTTAAAATAAAAAGTGTATATGTGTGTGTGTACAGTCATCCCGCAGTCCCCCACAGACACCCAAATCCATGGATGCTCAAGTCTCTGATGTAAAATGGTGTAGGATTCGCATATAGCCTGAGCACACCCTACACACACTTTAAATCATCTCTAGATGATGCCTAACACCAAACACAATGCCTACTCTTCATTCATGTGGACTCCATGTAGTACTCGACTTGCAGCAGATTCAGTTTTGCTTTTTGGAACTTGGTTGAGTTTTGCTCCCTAAATATTTTTATCTGTGGTTGGTTGAACCTATGGATGCAGAGGCCGACTGTGTATCACACAGAATTGTCTTCAGCTGCAGCTCCTGTTCTCAGAGTCATTTGAGACACCCTATGTGATGGTATCTTCTGAAAGATTTTGTGTTTGAGAAAGTGGGAAAGGTAATTCTAGCAACAGGCAGCTTCTCACAACAAAAGGGGTGCAAGCAGGCCTTCTTTGATTCTACTCTGGGCAGCAGCCACAGGCCCTTAGCATGACCTTGGACGACATGTGAATGGTCAGCAGGATCATGCTTCAACATCATGAACATGGAGTCATGGGGGTTGTCCCTGTGGGAGGCGCTGAGTCAGGACCAGGGTGCGACTGGGTGGTCGTGAGCAGGCAATGACCTCTAAGTGAACAGGGGTGACTGCACACTGTGGCTGTAGATGTGGTGGGAAGCACGGAGACTGGAGGAAGTGCTGAGTGGATCACTCTGTGTCCTAACTGAGGCTGAGTTTCCGCCCTTGGGATGGGATGCCCAGCGGGTCAGTTAACTAGGAACTTCCCTGATCATGTGAGACAGGCAGAGTGAGGCAGGGTGCCAACAGGTCGCTGAATTACCAGATCCCTGGTATGTGCAGGAGGCCAGTGGAACGGCCTAGAGTTAGGAGCCCTGTTTTCGAATCCTGGCTCACCGACCGCCAGCTGACTGCCTTAGGCAAGTTATTTGAACTCTCTGAGCCTCACTTTTCTACCACTTAGAATAGGAAGAATAAGAAAGTGACAGAAGAATGAAATAGAATATTTCACACAAAGTGCCTGAAACATACTTTGCATGCAGTGTGGACACTCCATAAGCGGGAATGATATAAACGCATTTAGTGTGGTCAATATCCCCAAGTGTCCCAAGTATAAAACGTTGAGCAGTAAAAAATTGAGGTCAAAAGTCAGTCAGAGATCTGATTCTTCCTCTAAGCTGTGAAGCATGCAAGGCACCGGCTAAGTTCTGAAGAGCCAGAGAGCCTGTCCTATGCAGGCCTTCAGTGTTTCCCTGGCAGTTGCCTGGTGCCTGTGGTGTTCCAAGTGCTTCTCAATCAGTGCTCACATACTATTTCTATTATTGTCATTTAAGATGCACAAGAGAGAGGTTGCTCAGAAGCAGAGCAACCTGCCCAAGGATGCAGAGCTTAATCTGGCGTGACACCAGCTCCTACTATGGTCACAGAGACATGCCTAGGTGTTGAGGGGTGAGACACAGGAGAGGGCTCAAGGAATGGTGGGTGAGAGGCAGAAATCAGGGAAGGCTTCTTGAGGGAAGTGATCTATGATTCTTCCTAAAAACCCTCAAGTTAAACCCAGCTCTGGTGCATTTTGCAGTAGCAGTTGAGGAACTAGGTGACCAAGCTTTACCCCACACGTCACAGACAGGAGTACCTGGGGGGTATCCCAGAAGATGCAGGTCTGTGGCTGCAGCCAGCCTGGCTTTGGCCACAGTAGGTGATGATCAGAGTTGAAGAGGGCAGCAAAGGCCATCTTGCCCCTGAAGGTTCCGTGTCCATCTAGCACCCATGGGATCTGTCAACACCCGCCCCTCTCTCTGGCATGGAAAACCTTCTACTTCAGTCACTCGCATCCCCAACTGCTGCTTTCTTGGAATGGAAATTTTATCTGTGAAACTGTTCTACACCACTGGTCTCAGAATTAAAAGCAAGCGCTTTCAATGGAGAAATTACATTTATTTGATGTCTTTGTACTTGTGCAAAATTGGATCCAGCCACCACTTGGCTCGCGGCTTCCATGGAACTCTCTCAGTGAAGTTCTGTAGGCAGCACCAACTCATGCTGAAAGGGCCCTGCCGCAAGACCTTGTTGCATTCTAGTCCTGACGAGGTGGTCGCTGCCAAGGATGATGTGTTTTGGAGGTGCTCCCCCTGCTCAGTGCAGCGACCACTGAGGAGTCTTATTTGGGGAACCAAATATTCAATTGACTGAATTTTCATTTTCAAAAAGGAAAGAGGTACCCAGGGGGAAAGACTCTTCAACTATAAATATCTGCATTCTCCTCTCTGAAGTTTCCTAGTCAGGCTCCTGCTGGGAAGTAGAACCTAAGGTTTGCCTGTGCAGGTGTCTTGATGTTAAGAAGCGGCCAAATGAAGACTAGCTTTTCTAGAAGCCTCTCCATGTTCTGCCACTGAGCTCCTGTGGAAGCCATAGTTGTGTTTTCTTCTCCATGTTCTTTTAGGACACTTATGTGTCTGACAGGAAATGAAGATGGAGGTCTGGCTCAGTGGATCACACCTGTAATCCCAGCACTTTGGGAGGCTGAGGTGGGAGTATCACTTGAGGTCAGGGGTTTGAGACCAGCCTGGGTAACAGAGTAAGATATCATCTCTACAAAAAACAAAAAAAAAAAAACCAGAAAAACCAAAAATTAGCCCAGCATAGTGGTGCATGCGTGTAGTCCCAGCTACTTGGGAGACTGAGACAGCAGAATCGCTTGAACCCAAGAGGTTGAGGCTGCATTGAGCCATGCCACTGCACTCCAGCCTGGGCAACAGAGTGAGATCTCGACTCAAAATTTAAAAGTTCTCACATTTCAATGCTACTGAAATGTTCGATTGCATCCAAGAAAATGGTCTCAAACACTTTGTGGATATGGGTAACAATTCAGTCAGTGACAGCAGCAGCCTCCAATGTAACAATAATCATCCTGGGACCAGAGGCTCCTACACGTGAAGTGGTCTTAACCCACCTAAAAACTGGCCACAGAAGATGGAAGACACAGAGGAGGGTAGTGGGGATGGGCAGCCACTACTTACTTAGAATGAAGCTTCGGTTTTGAAAAATCATCCTACAGTCAATTCCCCACATGTCTAGCACTAGGCTGCGATGAGTGTTTCTTCCCTGGGGTCTCTGGGCCAGGGTGACTAGAGGGTGAGGAATAGTTGTAAAACGGCAGTGATGTAACACATCATTTTGCAACAGCCTCCATCAGTGCTGTAGCCTCCCTGCTGGAAATGAGAAAGTTCCCGAGATTGTAAAAGACACGGTGAGCCACACTGGAAGTGATCCTGAGTGATGCCACTGTGTTACCACCCATCTCGCCATGGCAGGCTCTCAGGAGGTGATAATTAATAACACGCATCTAGACTGTTTCCATTCCCTCTGTCCTGGGGTCTCATCCTTCCTCCCATGCCAATGCCCCATTCCCACCCCACATTGGCCCATGATGATGGAGTCATGGGAGTTCCCACGTGCTCCATACATGGCCACACCACAGGCCTTCTACACCCTCTGTCCAGGCCCTGCATGGCTGTGGGGTCCCTATGCTTCCCAATTCACCCTGGACTAGGCTGATTTGGTCCCCTTGGACTGTTCTTCCATCTCCCTCTGGCCCCGCTCATGCCCTGCTAGTTGCCCTTTATTCCTCTCTGCATGGACTGCAGAGGCTGGTGGGCAGTGTCGTTGGTGTCCTCTCTTCAGTGTCAGCCTCCCTAAAACCAGTGTCTCCTCAAGCGCCTGTACCAGGCCTTTCTCTTCCTCACCTTTGGTTCCCTTCCATCTTCTTCAAATACTCCCCAAACCCTTACTATCACCATGTGGTTGGAGCTGGTAGCACCGACACCCTGGAATTCTAACCCTGACACAGACTCACATGAACACACTCACAGAATACTGTCAAGTCCATGGCGTGAGTGGCATCACTAAGACAAAACCAACACATGTAGGGGAGGAGATGGCAGGATGACAGAAAACCACACACACCTGAGCCAGAAGATCAGGTGCACGTCTGCTCCATTAGTTCTTATCTTTCTAAAACACACAATTTATGCTCCATTTCCACCATGGAAAAAAATTTTGATGAACAAGAACAAAAACAACAAAATAGTAAAGTTACCCTAAATCCTATTTTTTGGATACTGTTAACACTCAATGTTTATCCTATCACGGTCTTTTCTGGCTGTAATGAAGACAGGCTAAACAAATAAACAATATACATACTCATGTACACATATATTTACTTATTACATAGATAATGTCTTCTTTATAACTGATATAAACATATGTGGTTCATCCACAAGTTATAAACGGGTTGATTTAACAATTCCTTTTCATATTTACTCTGAGAACACATTTCCTCATCGAAACAGTGCTATTCCCAGTATTTAGTTTCCCAAGTTACACCTCAAAACTTAATTTCACCTCAAGTAGAAGAGGAACTTTAGGATAAAATGAACACAAGAGAATCAGAAAGCCCATTCTCCAATTTTAGTTCTGCCATTCCCAGACAAGGCCCTGGTATAGGTCAAATTTCGGTCCAAAGTGCCTAGGCTCATGGGGATGAGCCCTCAGGTCTCGTCTTCAAAATAAATATAATTCAGATCTTCAAGGCTGTAAAAGTTTTCTCAAATGACATTATGTGAGTGGCCAGCACTTATCAGTGCTCAGTAAATAAAGACTCAAGGGGAAGCAGGATCTCTTTTACAAACACACACACACACACACACACACACACACATACAAACACACACACACACACACACACACACACACACACACGAGGGGGAACCACAAAACCCCCAGAATGTACTTATAAAACATTGCATATTTATTCTTACATGCTTAGACCTTAGTCACCTTCAAAGTACTCTCTGTTTGATGCAATACACCTATCAAGATGCTTTTTCCATGCTCAAAACAGTTTTTGAACTTATCAGTTTTGATGATTTTTAGTGCTTCTGCCATTTTTTGTTTCACCTCTTCCACATGGCAAACTATTTCCCTTTAAGGACTTTTTTCATCCAAAAAAGAAGTTACTCAAAACGAGATCAGGTGAATACAGAGGTCATGCTGTTTTTGGTCCCAACTGCTGAACACTCAGTGTGGTGTGGGCCACCTCCAAAAGATAATTCCAGGTTTTTGGGGTCCCTTCGTGTGTGTGTGTGTATGTATAAAATTTTTATAGAGCCCTTGGTTCAATGAGTGAGTCCTTTAGGATACTTTGGACTCCAGATTATTGTAAGAATTCCACCCAGAACGCATCAACTGCACTGCCCCACTTTGCTAGGTACCCTCACCCTTCCTTTCCTACTGTGTCCTAACCTTGAGCTCTACCAAGGCTCATCTCTTCCCTCTTGACCACACGCCCACCCTCCAGACATGCTGGCTTCAAGGCATTGCCCCAGCCTCAGGGGAATTTCCCAGCTAGATATGGCATTCGGAGCCACTGAGGCTGCTCCTCCTGAAATTACAGACAAAACAAGCTAACTACCCACTGTGCTCCAAAGTCACTTCTTGTAATTCTTGCTCTGGGAGTCTAAATGCAGCCATGATCTCTTCAGATACTTTTTGCCAGAAAGATGGCTAAAAATCACCCAAATAAAAAAGAGCCATTAGCCCAGCCCAATTAGCTGGTGACCTATCTGAAGTGTTGAGACTGCAGAATCCAAGAGATATGCAGAGATAATTTGTGACTAATTTTGCCTTTTTGAAAATGCAAATAGATGGTTATTGTGTTCTCAGAATTCTGTATCTTTTGATGGCTGGTTGTTTTCTTGACTCTGGCTATGTCAGATTGTCTTGATTTCTTTGGCAGAACTCCTCCCTGCAATGCCCATATGAAATCTGCAAGTACAAGTCCCCGCATCCCTGGTCCCTTCAAGTCAGGGAACTCTCATGGGTTAGCCTGGATGCTGGCCCCGTCCTGAGGGTGGCCTGCTGCAGAAATGGCCTCCAGTTTCACAAGCTGGGGAAAAGAGTTGGACCTCTTTTCTCAAGGGGCTGACTGGTCCAGAACCACCACCGAGAGCCTGACTCCAGAGGGGGCTGAAAAGATCAGTCATGACCTTGAACAAATGGCAAGTCACATGCTATTCTTCTCCCAGCTTTCATCATCCTATTAGACACCAATGACTGTTTTATTCTGTCCAGAGCCATTTTTGAATGAAATGTATTCCTCTGACCCCACTCCCATTCAGGTGAGTGTCCCGTCACAGGATGCTCAACTCTGGTACTGGGATTATTCCTGGCATGGCAGACAGAAATAGCCCAACAGGGTGGCGGAGCAAGCTATTAGAGATCTGAGATGCCAGTCGTGGTGTCAGGTGGACTCTGAGAGTCTTCACCTTTCTCTTTGGCCCTTGGACAAGGCAAGTGTTTGCAACGGAGAAAATAAAAGGGGATGAGTTTATGCTGGAAGCCAGATGGCTGGTTCATTCCCAATCTCTGAATGTAAAGGGATCCACAATGGAACAGGAAATGCTGCAGCTCAGGCATTTAATTCTGGGGATTCCACAGTGCCCCTCATATTAGCGACACAAAACCACACTCTGTACCTGGAGTTCTGAGGTCCTTGTCTGGGGCCTGCCATGCCCTGCATGAGTTTCTTCACACCTGCAATTGGGACGTTAGATGATATTTTTGTCATTCATTTACAGTTCCTCTCACAACTAATTTTTTTTTTGAGTGCTTACTATGTGCTGGGCACCATGCCACTACGCTAACTGCTAATCTGCTGGATTTACTTTACTTAAAGTATCCAAGGACGTCTTATGGCCTATATTATGCCAGGCTCTGCACAGACTCATGGAACACAGAAATGACACATGACCCCCATGTGATGTCTAAATGGAAGTGGGAAAGAGGAGGTTGGTAGGAAATTAGCGAGTCACTCATACACGATTGGCAGGCATGTTCGTTCAGACATGCCACCCTCTCTTATTTCACTCTAAGTCAAGGGTAAGGAAGCTGATGTGGTAACATAAAGTGATAGTAATAAGACACCAACCTTTCTCGGCAGAAGTCCCTGAGAGGAGAGTCAGGATGGAGGAGGATGAAGGCCTCTGCACAGTTCATGTAAACCAGTTCACCTGCAGGTCCCTGACACCCAGGTTCAGGCCTGGGATGGTAGGCACTAACATCAGTGTGTTCTAGACAAGCTGACTAACCACCTTAGAAATCCTCAGCAGAGCAGAGATCACAGATTAGCACACCCTGATGTATACGGGGATGTGATGACCATCAAACACACAGGCCAGGGAGCAGGCAAGTAATTCTATCGTGTCATAAAGGTGTCATGACTGCCCCAGATAGGAAGATGTCCATAAACTGTCCATAAATTGTGAAGATCCACCTATGGATGGAGGGTCTGACGCAGTGGTTCTCAACTAGGGGATGATTTTGTCCTGCAGGGACATCTGGCAACATCTGGAGAGAGACATTTCTAGTTATGACAACTGGTAGTGGCAGTGGCAGGAGCGCCAGCAGCATCCCATTGGGTGACGGCTGGGGAGGTGGCAGACATCCCACCATGCACAGGAGAGGTCCCCCAGCAGACAAGCATCTGGTCCAAATGTGCACAGTGATGAGACTGGAAAACGCTGTTTAATGCAACACGATTTAGTTATTCGAAAAATCCACATGGAGAGCGGATCAGAGTCCTGGCTGAGGCAGGAGGAAGAGGCATCGCCGCATCCTGTCTGTCAAGTTCTGTATCCCTGTCATAGCCCCTTTGCTGTTCCTGGATCTCAGAATGCCCCTGGGAGATGACTGAAGGAGCACAATTCTCACTTCAGGAGGCGGTTGGGAAGCAGAGGCTGGTGACATCTCCCGCGAAGATGAGACAGACGTCCTACCCCCACCTGCACCCATCCCACAGAACCACTGTTTTCTAGAGCTACTTATATCTAGAACAAAAAGGAAGAGTCAAAGGTTGCTAGTACACATCAAGTTTAACTTTAATAAATGAAATGAGGTTGTGAACTTAGGTTCAGGCCAGAAGTGCTTTTGTTTTCCAGTTCACTTACTTTCCAGATAGTAAGTGCACAGCCAGAACCATCACCAAATGCTGTTCCAGGTGATGCACACACACAATGGACCGCACAGGCGGATCCTCGTGGGAAGTTGCAGGGTTGTGTCCTGCACATGGTCACTAGACATGTGTTGGGTTCTCCAACTGCCAAGACAGTCCACAATCCCAGATCCATTGCCTGAGTCCATCCCCCTGTGCTCCAGCCACACTTGCCTTTCCCTCTGCTCCTTGTAATATCCCTCTTCCTTCTCCCACCACCCAAGGAGCTCCTATTCATCCTTTGAGATCCAGAACTGCAGACGCCCTGATCCTTGAGCCCATAGCTCTATTAGTGGGCTCCAGCATGGTTCACTGCAATGCTGACCACCATGGACTGCTGGCATGCATCTGTACAATGTGTGATCTCCCGCCGTTAGACAGAGTGTCCTGAGGGAGCTGCTAGTTGTTCTAGATTCTTCCCTCTGCCCTTCCAAGTTCCCTTCTCTTTTCCCTTCCTGCTCCTGCCGTGGAGGCCTGACCTCTGAGAACAGCACTCATCCATGGGTACCCTTTCCCTCAGACCCTGGGGGTTTTACCATTGGGCAGCACCAGCAGGGTTTCAGCAGGCAGAGAAGAGGGCCATGGGGCTGACCCCCTGTGGCTGCCTCCCTGGCAGGGTGTCCTTCCCCTTCCCTTCACAGTTGTCTCACTAGCTTTGTATTCCATGTCTACCAGGGTACCTGGTCCAGACGAGGTGCCCAGCAAATGTCTGTCAAAAGTGTGAATAAACGAATACAGATGCTACAATAAAATTATAGTCACTCTAAAAAATTTCCATTTGTTAAAAAAGCTGCTTCCACCAAAGGCTTCAATTTCCTCAGAAGTTAGAGAATCATTTTTTTGAACTCAGCTAGACACTCTTATTAGCACTGCTGTTCTTTGTCATTTTCAGTTTTACAGAAAACAGAAATGAGACAATGCCTGTCCTCTTCCCCAGAGCACCCAACAATTCTTCTCTCGAATTCTGTATCACCCACCTCAAACACAGCAAAATAAAAGCATGAGGCTTCCAACCTAACCAAGCCTCAGAAAACTTCCACTCTGGGGATACCAGGATGGCAGCTGGAGAGACAAGAAAGGAAAACAGCAGGCTCAACAAGACCTCGCGTTTCAGCAAAAGCTTCTACCTGAAGTGAGTGTGACACACTAAATGATCGTTAGCCTCCAAGTCCCTCTCTTGGAACCTCGTCGGTAGCTGTGTTTTCTAACTTAGCAAATTTCTATTGTTAACGGGAAAATTGGTTTCAATTTAACTGGGCAATAAGTAAATACATTATTATTTGTGTGTAGCTATGATTGTCCACACTTAGTGCTTTCCCATGCTGTCAGTGGCTGGCAGAGCTGATGGGAATGCAAGCTGCCGACTATTTACAAAGTTCTTGAGACAGGTCACAGGTCCTGCATCAGGAACTTCAAAGTTTATCATCACAACAATACTGCAAGGGAGACGTTATCCTGCTATTTTTCCTTTAATTTCACTCATTTTATTTTTATAATTTTAAAACTTTTGCTTTATGGTGATTTTCAAACACATACAAAATTAGAGAGGATGGTCCTATGAACTCAGTTTAGTCCCTGTTCTATCAATCCATTCTGTCTGTCACCTGGTTTCAACAACCACCACCATCTGCCACCCTTGGTTTAGCAATTATTCCCCCTACACCTATTTTTTAAAAAATATTTTAATGCAGTTTTGATAAAATGCCCTTTCTCAGTTTCCTTGTTTGTGAGACATCTCTACTTCCTATACCTGATGGTTGAAAGATAGCTGCAGTGTTCAGCATGGACTTTGCAAAAGGGAAATATCCAATACACATTCATCTTAATTCTCACATGTGGACACGAGAACCACAGCAGAGAGTGGAAAAAGTGAGACTTTCAGTGGCAAATGTGAGAGGAAAACAAAACTCGGGCTGAAAAACCTGGAGCCAGCAGGACTCTGGTATTGTACATTGGGAAATGCGAACTCTCTAGACACATGCTTTACTGAAGTTAATAACAGGTTTCTGTCGAGAGGCACAGACACACGTACCCCAGAAAAAAAAATCTATCAGTGAGCCAATCTGTATATTCACAGGCAGGCTTCCAATGATGGGAAAGAAAAAAAACCCAAAGAACCTGGATGCTAGCTTCTAGAAAGTTAAGACCTGCATGGTGAAGGAAGAGCAGCCATTGAAGAAGGAAACATGCAAGGGGTGTATGAAAAACACAACTGTGGAGATGCACATGAGCACTTAGGAGGTACTGAGCACTTGCTCTGGCTCACACAGGTAGCCCAGAGATGGGACGATGGGGGTGCGGGAATGGCCCTCCACGGAGTGCTGACTGCAAGCGACAGTCCTTAGAAAGCCTCCACAGGCTAAACATGTGCCCTGCGCTTCTCCTCAGTTGAGGAGATGGCTTCATCATGGAGCCTGAGACTTCTGTTTCCTTCCAAAAGCTGGAGCCTCTGCTCATGGTGACTGGAACCATGTTACACTCTGTTGTTTTTGTTTTTGTGTTTTTTTGAGTTGGAGTCTCACTCCGTTGCCCAGGCTGGAGTGCAGTGGCACGCTCACGGCCACCCCAGCATCAACCTGCTGGGCTCCAGCGATCCTTCCGCCTCAGTCTTCCAAGTAGCCAGAACAACAGGTGTGTGCTCCCACGCCTGGCTAATTTTGTGATTTATTGTAGAAATGAGGTCTCGCCCAGCTGTCTGGACTGGTCTTGAACCCGCGGGCTCAGGCAATCCACTCGCCTCGGCCTCTCAAAGTTCTGGGATTACAGGCTGAGCCACTGAGCCCCTCCCACTCTGTTGTTTCTAAGTTTCCCTTTTATTTTCAGTCTCAAGTTCAACAGTCTTACTATTTCTTTTATTATGATTATTTGTAGGGTACAAGTGGGGATTTACTACACAAGCAGGTTGCATGCAGGTGAAATTTGGGCTTCTAGCTGGCCCTTTCTCCTCCTGATATGTTCCCATTGTGTTGGCACATGCCCCCATCTCTCCTCCCTTCCTCCCCTAGCAGTGCCGAGCATCTGCCAATCCCACCTTTGGTCTTAGTCTTTTCTTAAAGACACCTGCACACATCAACACAATCGTCCAGTAACTCTCTGACCACCAGGCACATGGTCCCTGGGTGAGCATCTATGGTGTTTGTCCTACCAGTGCCTCTCCACACTTTGACGCGTCTGTGAGGTGCACACACGAATATGCCCTGTCCTCTTCCATCTCTGTCCTTCCCAAGTTCATTCAAGGAGATACCCAAGTCCTGACCTTCTAGTCATCTGTCACCAAGCTGTTCACACTGAGGTGTGTTCTCATATTCCACTTTAACAGCATACATAAAGATGTGCTGAAGTAGTCTTTTTGTTTTTAAAGCCTAAAAGGGAAGACAATATCGTTTTAGTAGAAAACATTCTGCAGGCCCTGGTGACCCATCACCAAGCCTTCAGATACTCAGGGCTAACTGTTCCTGGTGACCCATCAACAAGCCTCCAGATACTCAGTGCTGACTGTTACTGGTAACCCACTACTGAGCCTTGGGATCCTTGGGGCTGACTGCTCTTGGTGACCTATCATCGAGCCTTGGGATACTCTGGGCTGACAGTTCCTGGTTACCCATCACCAAGTCTTCAGATACTCAGGGATGATTGTTCCTGGTGACCCATCACCAAGCCTTGGGATACTCAGGTCTGACTGTTCTTGGTGACCTGTCACTGATCCTTGGGATATTCGTGGCTGACTAGCCTCTAAAGCTGGCAGGATAACCAAGAAAGGGGAGAGTAATGCTGCTGTCACATGCCCAAGGGTGAAATAGGGAGAGGGGAGGGCAGGCAGAGACAGAGCATGAAGTACACGAGCAGAGGAAGAGACCACCTTGAGTGCATGCCAGAGTCTGCACTGTCTTCCATGCTCCCAGAGGTGAGGTGCCAAGGCTCTTGTCACCCTCAGCAGCCCAGCCTGGATGGAGTCTAGAGGGGGAAGGGAGGGACAAGGAACATCCTGGCCCTGACCCAGACTGAGACATGGTTCCTTTGTAGAGAGGAAGAGACCATCAGGAGAGCAAGTTAACTCAGACAGTGCCCTCCCATGCCCGTGACGCCATTGCTTCTCACATGGCCATGGAAAGTGCTGTGACCCTGCAAAGGGTGAGCTCGACACTGGGGCTCGGTCACCTCCAGTGGTGATGACTCAGGGAGCAGCTGCACTGCACAGTGAGAACATCCCGAGCTCAGTCATCCCAGCGCCCTCATCACCGCTAAGTGTGCTGAGTACTCCCAGCTGCTCAAGACATGCACATCTCAGCTTCTACCCTGGGCTAACTGAAGAGGACTTGGCCAGGCAGCGCCAGGTGGCTAATTGGTAAAGTGATGGCTCAAAGAGGACTCATCTCTAATTATGGGCATTTGACATCTTCATGTAGGCTTTATGAGATAGTAAATACAGTTTTACTAGACATGCATTGGGGCCATATGGCCTCCCTGAACATGCAGAACAAATGAGGCATAACGAGGCATTATTTATTTATTTTAGAATGGCAGGATGCACTGTGGAGGGTTTTTTTTTTTTTTTACAGGTTGAGGCTGGAAAGTCAGGAGTTTGGGTTGTAGAGAAGATGTTTTTTATGTTTTGCTTCAGGACGGAAGGTAGATACAAGGACAGGCATGGTCCAGAGTGCAGGAAGGAAAGAGATCCAGAACCAATTCTCCTTATTCCAAGAGAAATATCAAAGATGTAAAATCACATACTGTATTCCCTGTGTTTTCATTTGGAACTAGATTCCCTCTGTTTGGTTTATTCAGTCATTTATTTCAACACTTACTTAGAATTTAGTATGATAAGTAATACAGAGCAGATGCTAACAGACTCCTGCACATATATGCCCATGAATGTGCAACAGGGACTCTGTGATTCTCCTAAGGCATAAGTAAAATCTGTAATAGGAAATCTTCTGAAGAGGGTCCACAACTTTAATAAAATTAAGTCTCATGATTGAAGAAAAGGTTAATAACCATAGAGCCCTATATCCAAGACCATAAGACATTATATAGTGTAGGATATCACCTCACACCTACTAGAGTGGCCACTCCCAAAAAGACAAAAGATAGTGTGAGGCAGAATATGGAAAAAAGAGAGCACCGACAGTGGGATGTAGATTAAAACACGCATGATGGAAAGTAGTACAGAGGTTCCTTAAAAATTAAAGTAGAGCCACCATGTGATCCAGCAATCCACTTGGGGGCATATATTCAAAAGATTTTAAATCAGTATGCTGAGGACATGGCTGCACTCCCATGTTCAATGCAGCATTATTTACAATAGGCAAATTATTGAGACAACCCAAGTGTCTGTTGATTGATGAATGGGTAAAGAAAGTGTGGCATATACATATGATGGAATACTATCCATCCTTAAAAAAGAAGGAAGTCCTGTTGTTTGTGACAACATGGATGAGCCTGGAGGACCCTGTGTTAAGTGAAATGAGCCAGGACAGAAAGACAAATACTGCATGGTCTCTCTTATGTGTGAAATCTAAAAACGTGATACTCTCAGAAGCAGAGAGCAGAAGGGTAGTTATCAGAGGCTGGGGGTACAGGGTTGGGATGATATTGGTTAAAGGATTCAAAATTTCAGTTAAGCAGGAGGAACAAACCCAAGAGGTTCATTGTATAACATTGCAACTATAGTTAACAACAATGCATTGTATTCTTGAAAATTGCTAAGAAAGTAGACTTTAAGTGTTCTCACCACAAAAATAAGAAATATATGAGATAATACAGGTGTTAATTAGCTTAATTTAGCCATTCTGCCATGTATCCACAATGTCAAAATATCATGCTGCACATCATAAATACATATATTTCATATTTGTCAATTAAAACAACAACCAAAAATTCCCCACAGGACTCCATATGGAAAATGATAAGATACCACACCATGTAAGACACTGGGCATGTGAACAATCCCTCCTCCAGCTCTGCTTTTCAAAGTGGAAGACCCACATCCAACTCATTCTGAAGGAGGTGGGTAACTATACTCCATGAATACCCAGGAATTTCCCAAGGCTGTGTGATGCCACGATGCTCTATCTGCAAGATTAGAAAACACCCTACTGAAATGCAATCAAAAGTGGAGGATAAATAAAGGCAGTTAAAAATTAGAAGGTCTGAGAGACCAAGGGCATCTGATCCCTTTCACTCCCAAGTTGAGGTGCATCATTTCATCTGCCTGAGATGAAAGCATCACTTCAACAGCATGTGGACAGAGCAGGCTTGTCAGAAAAGATGAGATGGAAGAAAAGTTCTTGGTTCTTCCTCTGTTCTGACTGTTGGGACAAACATGATCACTAATTGGCTTTTCAGCACATATTTTCATCTTATTTTTATTAATCAGTTTAGAAACTTTTATTACATTGTACAACTTCCAAGCTTTTCCCTTCTATTTTATATCTATTATCTGTCTATCTATCCATCTATTATATCTATCTATTATCTATCTGCCTATCTATCAATCAATTATCTATTTATCTTTCTATCTATCAATCATCTGTCTATCATTTACCTTCAAAGATACACAGACTTATAAAGAATCAAATTTCTCTACAAGGTTTGCTATAACAAACATCCTGCACTATCTCTCCTCCCTAACCTAATTAACTTACTATTTTGGCATGTACCACCATATCTCTAAATGATATGCTTAGATTGTTACTTTAAAAAAAATTGATTTCCCACTATGGAAGCGGAGGACCTAACTCTCCTTCCTCCACGTCTATAACACATGTTCTCCTTCCCATCCTCCTTCCTTTCAACAGTTATTTTCATTAAATCAATACTCAGTGTTTACTCTTCAATATTGACTGCTTAAATGCCCTACAAGGCTGAAAATGCAGGAAACCACCAACACGGTGCCTTTCTTGCATGGCTATTGTTTTTTTGGTAAGTAATGATGAACTTGTTCGGTAATTTGCCTGGTTTTCTAAATTCTCATCACCAGCTCAGCCCCACACTCCACACCAGTTGCCTAAATTCTCTCCCAAGATGTTGCATGTTTCAGATAGTCTCCCAATTTGACTGGAGGGTATCTGTCCTGAAGCCTGGCTCTCAGACGTGCCCGGTATCCCAAGCCCACAGACCCTCCCTTCCACCCTTCCCAGGATGAAGCTTCCTCACTGCCCATGGTTTGGGTGTGGCATCCTGCATACAGGATGTAGAAGTGGGGATCTGACAGTTTCTCAGACTTCCCAACAGCTTTCCTTGATTTCCTCGGAGAGCATCATCTTAGGTCTGCTCACGCATTGCCCACAGATCCATCTCCTTCTGGTGCCCCAGTTTTTGTGCCGCCATCTTTTCTTTTGTCTTCCACATCTTGATGCACTGGGGCCTCTAACACCTCTCTTTGCAGTTGCTTCTCTGGGGTTTTTAGGAGGGAACAAATGCAGAAGTGTGCACTCAACCCATTCTTGCTATTCTTGAGAGTGTTCTAGAAATCAAATTGCTGACACCCAGGCAGGTGCTGTAAACGGGTATTTTACCAACTCTTATACAACCACCACCAGCAAATGCTCATCTGTAACTTGTGAGAACTCAGTCCCTTCTGCCTCAGGTGAGTTCCATGCCTGGTGGGCAATGGGACTGAACACCTGTGCCCTGCCCCCCATGCAACCTTTCTAATTCCAGGCTTCCTCAGTACGATGTCTCCTTGATGGTCTGTGGCCATTCTTAGGTACCAGATACCTGAGAGTCACCAGGGTCAATCGATACTTCTGTTATGCTCTGTTACAGCTGATCAATAAGGACAAGGAGGCAGTGAGGTGGAAGCAAAGTGTTTTATTAAATCCAACATTGGTCTTATATTGACCCTGGGACTTCAGTAGTGTTTATAAAACTCCCATATCCTTCCCATCTACCTTGTCTTATTCTAGTTGGCAAGAACTGTTTTCATAGAAACACCTGCATACCTCTTCCTCTCATTCTCCAAGGAATCCCTCCTTGAAGACCTGGGTGCTAGATCATTGCCACTCAACTGTGTGATCTGCATGCCACAACCCTGTGGACATCTCTCACTTGCAAGGGGAGCAGTCAGGCCCTCAAACTTGTCCTCGGCAGGCCACGATGAAAATTTTTGGTTTTTGAGTTGGGATCCCACTCTGCCACCAGCCTAGAGTGCAACAGCACGATCACTACAATCACAGCTCATGGGAGCCTCAAACTCCTGGTCTCAGGCAATTCTTCCACCTCAGCATCTTGAGTAGCTGGGACTGCAGGCACATACCACCACGCCCAGCTAATTTTTTGATTTTTTGTAAAGATGCGGTCTTGCTATGTTGCCCAGGCTACCATTTTTTAAAAAAATGTGATGGCTTTTAGTGATGGAGGAAAAACTACTCTACAGCTTTCCATAGTGATAGCTACTTCCTGTTACAGCACTGAGGCCAGGCTGCTCGGCATGTTCCGAGGACTGACCACACCTGACTGCATTTACAGTTTCGTGCACAATGACTAGATGTGCTTTCATATCCCTTTTTGTACGACCCTCCCTTGAGTTTGTGAATACTGCAAATGACATCAGCTCAAACACCCTAGAATCCTGGGGGTGGCAGATGTAGACCAGCTGTGTAACCACTAGAACCAGGAGGAAATGTTATAAAATACAAGGATTTTTCTTTCCTTCTCTCTGTATATTTTTCTTTGATTGACTCCTGAGAGCTAGTGGACTCCTCCTCCTGTCTCCATTTCCTGAACAAACATCAGTGCCAGTGATAGCAATGCCACCCCCTTCTCCTCTCTTGTTTCAGTTGACATGTTTGTCATATTTAGATTGTAAATTTCCATGGGGTATGATGGCCTTGAGTTCTTAGCTTTCTCTTCTAAATGTTTATCTAGATTATAATTTTTGCTGTGTACACAGCTCAGGGAATGGAAACATTCCTCATTTTTTGGGGGGGCTTTTTGTGGGGGGAAGTAGGGAGTCACAGAGCACACTGTGTGTTGACCCTTAGTAACTTTTGGAGCTCGGCTATCAAAGGGGAAGTTAATGACACCGTGATGCAGGGGGCAAGGGGTCAGGATGGGCAGTAGTGGGAATCTGCTGGGGGGGGGCACACTTCATCAACAAGGGCACCTCCATAATGAACATCTGTATACTTAACCCTGAATTGTACCCCACATCTTTAAAGTAAAAATTAAAAAAAAAAGACAGTGATAATACATTCTTTCCTAGCGATCTCGTCTCATATCCTTGAGCATTTTCCAGATCACACATTTGATCTGATAATCCAAAAGACAACACCACATCCATCCGAGTCACAGCAAGAAAGAATGCATGGCACATGAACAGTGAACAAACAAGCAAAAAGAAGGGGTAAGATAAAATATTTATACCACGAGAAGCCAAAGGAGTGACTGTGTCAGTTGAATACGACTACTAGGTAAGTGAGGGTCACAGGAGTTTCAAGTTTAAACCAAACAGAACAAGGGACAGCTGTCACAGCTCTTCTTATTAGGCTGGCAAGCTGTGATTCATTGTTGGAATTCTGGGAACTGTTTGGATGCCAGAAAAGAGTGTGAGCCTGGAAGGGGTAGAACAGAAATAATTTCTGAAGATCTCTCACACGTTATCTGTGTAGAAGTAGCTTTTCTATACGTTTCCCCATGGTATTTTATTTGAGAGAAGGACCTGCAATAACAGTTTGGACAAAGTAGCTAGTTAACTAAGAAGCTTGATTGATGAACTCAGAGTTAAGGAGACCAGGAGGGGGAAATCTTTGGGGAGGAGCCCAGAAACACCAGGTGGAGATTTTTATTTGTTTATTTGTGGTTTTTAAAGACAGGGTCTTGCTCTGTGGCCCAGGCTGGAGTGTAGTGGCATGCTCACAGCTCATTGAAGCCTAAACTCCTGGGCTCAAACAGTCCTCCTGCCTCAGCCTCCTGAGTAGCTGGGACTACAATTGTGCACCACCACACCCTGCTAATTTTTTTTTCCAATTTTTTTGTAGAGACAAGGTCTCTCTATGTCACCTAGACTGGTCTTGAACTCCTGGGCCCAAGTGATCCTCCTGTCTCAGCCTCTCAAAGTGCTGGGATTACAGGTGTGAGCCACTGTGCCAGGGATTATTGTGAAATGGATTGCCAACACATGGACTTAGAGGAATGGGGTGGACCCATCCAATCCCATGAACATTCTGGGTGCCACTAACAGTGAGCCATATCAGGAAATGCAGAGACATAGATGGAAACCAGAAACCTTGCCTCAAGCAATGTGTCCTATGGAAGCAGGGCTGAGTATAAGAGAAGCTTGTGCAGTCCAAATGAGGGACAGCTGTCTCCATGAGCTCATGACAGAAGCAAAATGAAGGCCCGGCTCCATGACACAGTGGCTGTGATGCATCAGTATCTACACCATGCCAAGCCTTGCGTGCCCCCACATTTCTTAGCAATCAGTATTAGTGAACACTGATTTGGTGTTACTAAACCCCAGGCCGATATCATTTTGTCTAACTTCCAATTCCAGGGTGCGGCGCAGATACTGTGTTTTCTATGTTATGGATGAGGAAGTCACTCAGGGAAGAAATCTGCACATGACAAATTTGAGCAATAGTTAAGAGTGCGGCACGACATGGGCCCACAACGTGTGGACAAAGAAGAATGTGAAGGAAGATAAACTAGGAGAATTTGGCCTCAGACCAAATAAGCACAAAGGACAACAGCTAAATGATTACTCTGTGAGGCTTCTTGCATATGACATTGGCAATTTTCTAGAAATGATGCCTTTGGCAGGGAAACAGGATAGCATATTACATCCACATTTGTAATGATGTTTTGTTTTGCTTTATACATTATAAAATGACAGACAGACAATATAAAACATGGAGTCTAACTATTAGTAATGAGCACCCGTGTGTCAATTTCCAGCATGAGAAACAGAAAATGTACATAGGCCTTCCCTGATTCCCTCCCCTCAGAGGTAACCAGGAGTTGGATTTTGTGTTAATCATTTGCTTTTCTTTATAGTTTACATGTGTATATGTCTCAAAATATACGTAAAAATGATCCTGCTTATAAACTTCATGTAAGTGGCATGACACTGCATGTGTTTTCTGTAATGAACTTTCCATCTCTACTTCTCATCCATGTGGACACACATGGCTACTTGCTTTCTTGCATGTGAGAGGCATATGTAAAGACAGCACAACTGATCTACCTGTTCCAGGTCAAAGGACAACTGCGTGATTTCCAGGTTACTGCTGCCATGAATCAAAATCAAAGCTGCCATGAATGCTCCTGTGCATGTCTCCTGGTATGCAAGGCATGTTTTTCCCACATTTTTCTAGGCTGGAACCAGCACACTCATGCTGATGTCATGTTACGTGGTGATGGTGCACATCCTTGCTGTATTCCTAATTTTAAAGGGGCTTTTAAAAATATTTCACCATTAGGTACCATGTTTGCCACACATTTATTGTAGATATACTTTATCAGGTTAAGAATGTTTCATTCTATTTCTAGTTTGCTAAATTTTTTAAAATCTTGAATTGTTATATAATTTTATTGAATGATTTCTTGCTGTCTATTGAGATGACTTGATTTTTGTACGTTACTAAGTTGATATGTTGAATTATATTACATAATTTTCTAATAATTAACTAACTTTGCTTTCTAGAATAACCCCAAATTTATCATCCATTTATATATTATTATTATTAAAATCTACTGTTAAGAGGATTTGCTAGTACTCTGTTAACTTGCCATTTGAAGGGTATATAATTTTCCTATACTTCCTGTGTCAAATTTTGGATCCAAGGTTAACACTATCATTATAGAATACATTCGGGGATATTTTCTACTTTTCTATTTTCTAAATAAGTTATGTATTTTGGAATTGAAGATTTGGTGAATCTCACATGCAAAATCTTTTGGTCTGGTGTTTTCCAGTGGGATAAACTTAATTACTGATTTTATTTCTTTCATGATTATAGGATAATTCAGATTTTCTGTTGTTTCTTAAATTAGTTTTGGTAATTTATATGTTTTTAGATTATTCATTTAATCTAAATTTATACATTTGTCTGCATAGTCTATTACATTGCCTTCTTATCTGATAAACTTCCTGTTCATATGCAATTATAGATCCCTTATGTCTGTTGCATTGTTTGCTAATCCGTTTTGTGTGGTGTGTACATATGATCAGAGCAATCTTGTTAATTCATTATTCTTTATAAAGAAACTACTTTTGGTGTTGTGATCCACTTTCTAGTTTTGTTTTCTATGTTACTAGTTTTTTGCTCTCTAAATTTTTCCCTATTGCTTGTGGATTTATTCTGCTGCTCTTTTTCTCTGTTTTTCAGTTGATAATTCACTCATAATGTATTTTTCCTAATATAAGCATTCAAGGTTATACATTTCTCCATATTACTTCAGCTTCATCCTACATCTTTTTGTTAAGTAGTACTGTATTATCATTTAATTTCCCTAATTTCATTATGATGCAATCTTTGACTGATATATTACTTAAAAGTAGATTTTTATGTTTCCTTATTATGCATTATCTTTTTATAATTGACTTGTTTATGTTTTGTATAAAATAGATTTATTAAAATTTGTTGAGACTTGTTTTATGTTCTAGAACATTACTAATTTTTATAAAATTCTTGTCTCCCTCAAGGAAATAACCACTCTCTAGCTGTTGAAACAATGTTGTATATACATCTCTGAGGCCAAACTTATTCATTGCATTGTTCTAGATTTCTAAATTCTACTCAAAGCCATATACAAAAATTTCCTACTATAATGTGAAGTTGTATATTTCTTATTTTTGTTCTGTGAATTTGCCTTTAATATTTGAAACTATGTTATTTAGTACATATAAATTCAACACTAATATAGTTTCCTGGGGAATGTTAACTTTTAAGAAAATGCAGTCTACCTCTTTATCTCTAGTATATATATATTTTTTGGTTTTAATTCTATTTTTAAATTTTTGTCAGCATTTTTCTTTTTCTTTTAAAGATGTTGAGTACAATTCAGGATTGTGGTCAATGTACAGGTAAAGTTCGGGCCTCCCTTTGGTCCCCACTTCACCTGGTTTGAGATCAAGTACCATTATGGATGAAATGTGTCTCTCTCGCGCCCCCCTCACCACCTGGCAGTTTCCCACTACTGCCAATTCCATTCTTTTTTTTTCTTTTTTTTTGTGAGTTGGAGTCTCACTCTGTCACCCAGACTGGAGTGCAGTGGCCGCTCCCGGCCACTGCAGCCTCGACTTGCTGGGCTCCAGCGATCCTTCTGCCTCAGCCTTCCAAGTAGCCAGAACTACAGGCACGCACTACCACGCCCGGCTAGTTTTTAAAAAATTTATTGTAGAGATGAGGTCTCACCAAGTTGCTCAGGCTGGTCATGAACCCACGGGCTCGGGCAATTCACTCACCTCGGCCTCCAAAGCAGGGGATTACAGGCTGAGCCACCAAGGCCGGCCGCCAATCCCATTCTTATAGTATTATGATAATTGTTCAGGGTCTGCTTATGAGAGAACATGTGGTACTCAGTTCTTTGTGTCTGTAATAGATCACTGAGTATTACAGACTCTAAATCCATCCAAATTTCTGTGAAGTTCATAATTTTGTCCTTCTGTATGGCTGTGTAACATTCCATTGTGTATATGTACCACATTTTTTTAAATCCAGCCCACTTTCTGTGGGCAGCAAGATTGGTTCCATGTTTTTGCTATTGTGAATAATGCTGCAATAAATATGTGTGTGCAGGTATCTTTTTCATAGAAAGACTTGTGTTCCTCTGGGTACATCTCCAGAAGGGGGATTGTTGAGTCACATGGAAGGTCAATTTTAGATCTTTTAGGAGTTGCCACACTGTTTTCCACAGAGGCTGTACTAGTTTACACTCCCATCAACAGTGTAGAAGTGTTCCCTTTTCCCCGCATCCTCTCCAGGATCTGTTGTTTTTTGAGTTATTAATGATGGCCATCCTGACTGGAGTTAGGTGGTATCTCAGTGTTGTTTTAATTTGCATTTATTTGATTATTAGTGAGGCTGAGCATTTTTTCATGTATCTGTTGGCTGCTCTTATGTCTTCTTCTGAGAAGTATCTATTCATGTCTTTTGCCCAATTTTTAATGAGGCTGTTTGTTTCCTTTCGGCATGTTTGAGTTCCTTGTAGATTCTAGATGTTAGGCCTTTGTCAGATATACAGTTGGAAAATATTTTTTCCCATACTATGGGCTGTTTCCCCACTCTCTTGATGGTTTCTTTTGCTTTTCAGAAGATTTTCAGTTTGATGAGGTCCCACTTGTCTATCATCTTTTATGACATGGCATTTGGAGTTTTGATCAGGAATTGGTTGCCAATACCAATTTCCATAAGGGTGTCTCCTGCATTTTATAAGGTTCTTATAGTTTGAGGTTTTAGGTTTAGGTCTTTGATTCATTTAGAGTTGATTTTTGTGTTTAGTGACAGGTAGGGGGTCTTGTTTTAATCTTCTGCGCACGGTCAGCCAGTTTTCCCAGCACCATTTACTGAATAAGTTGTCCTCTTCTCAGTGGTTGTTAGTGGAGGCTTTGTCAAAGATGAGTTGGTTGAGAGATTGAGGTTTTGCTTCCAGAATCTCTATCCTTTTACATTGGTCCATATGCCTGTTCTTGTACCAATACCAGGCTGTTTTGATTGTTATAGCCTTATAATGAAGTTTAAAGTCTAGAAGTGTGATACTTCCCACTTTGTTTCTTTTGCTGAGGATTGTTTTAGCTATTCGTGGTCATTATGTTTCCATATGAATTTCTGTATTGTCATTTCCAGGTCTCAGAAGAATTATGTTGGTAATTTAATGGGTATTGCATTAAATGCTTAGATTGCCTTGGGTAGGATGGACATCTTAACAATGTTGATTCTTCCAGTTCATGAGCATTGAATATTTTTCCATATGTTGGTGTCATTTTTTATTTCTTTGAGGGGTGTTTTATAGTTTTCATTGTAAAAGTCTTTCACTTCTCTGGTTAGGAAGATACCAAGTTATTTCATTTTTTGTGTGTGGCTATTGTGATAATTCTATTTTTTGGTATTATTTATTAAGAAAGTTTCTTTATTTGTTAGATACAAAATTTCTTTACTTTCTACATTCATCTCATGATCATCTGCCTATGATCTAGCATATTTACATGTAAACTAGAAGGGTTTTATCTAAACGTCTGGCCATTCATCTTGCTAGAAATGGAAGGCCATGCTTTGGTTTTGACACAATCATTTTCTTATGTAGTGTTGACATGTTTATGCAGGCTTGGAACAAAGGTGAAAATGTAATATATTTGATTTGTATGCCTCCTGTGTAAAAAAATTTGCAGAATTCTACTCTCAAATGATATTCTTTAGGAAGCAAGGAATCAAAAGGGATTAATCCTAATAAAATGTTTTCCATCCACTCTGTGTGCTGTTTTCACATACTTTATTTAATCCTTACAACAACTCCATGGAAAAATTCATATTGCCCCATTTTGTAGACAGTACCTGAGTTATGGCATTGCTGAACGCCCATCTACTCCACCATCCATGCCTTCTTCTAGGTCAGGCTGCTTCTCATCAGGTCAAAAGCTCAAGCTGGGAAGAACAGTCATAGCTAATCTTTTGCTGGTAATTTCTACAGCAAACAATGAAGCTGTTTACCCAGCACCAGTTAGAATTCTGCGAACTGTTAGCACACATTCTGTTAGCAAATGTGGTATTTATCCACTCCAGAAAGGGGCCAGACTGTGGGAAAACAACAGTGGTGAAAACACAAACCATCAAAGCAAACCTCTGTTTGGGTTCTGGAGTCAGGCAATTGTCATTTTTAATTGTCATTTTTACTTTTGACCAAAAAAAAAAAAACCCTCATATTTGACACTCTTTCAACCACTGAGAGTAATTAAGCACTTCAAAAAATCTCCCAATGTTAGTTCACACAGTACATCTCACGAAATACATATATCTGCTTATGCAAGCACCTGTGCAGCCCTGCAGGCTAAGTCTAAGGGATGATTGGAAGCCACCACTTTGCAGATAAGCGAATCACATTTTTTCACTGTGCCTTATCACTGTGGAACTTACCACAGGCAATGGGTTGAGGAACAGGCTCTCTCTCCTGGTCTTCCCCAGCTGAAAGTAAATGTCTAAAGTGGATTCGAGAGGTTTCCACATGGGGTGGCCTAGGGAGCAGAACACAGAGATGGCCCATGGGTCCCCTTTTCTTGCCATTGGCTGTCCCTGATGCTATGGCCTCGCTAGTGCAACACAACTATTTCTGCTCAGAACCAGGCTGGAAGTGACATGCCCAGAGCCCGAATGCTTTCAAGTCACACGGGAGGGATGGGAGTTTGGGTCACCATAATTTAAGGGTCAGTGCATGCACACACAGAACCCAGCTGGGCAGGTTCTCCATTTTTTGGCTTCATACTTGCTGAAAGCAGCCAATATGACAGGATAAAGGGAAGGGAAGGTGCGTTGCTTCCATTATATGGAGATGTGTGTACTTCAAAGACTCCTACGTTGTCATCACACCTGGGGTTAAAAAGGGCTCCAAGTCTTCTGTGGGCAAGGTTGGCCCCAAAATACAACTTGGCGAAAAAAGTATTAGCATGCTCTCCCATTGGGCATCCCTAGCACTGCTGGTAGAATGAAATGGGTGTGTTTACATAATCTGGGCATTCGGGGAAAAAATTACACAATTCAGTGTAATGTTCCCAAAGGAACTGAAATTGAACAGAAACCAACTGCACATCTGGGTCTGGGGCTGCTTCAGCCTCCCATGCAGAAATGAAGATGAATTCCAAGTGGTCAGCAGGCATGCTGCTCACCCTGACAACTGCTCCCCTGACTGGGATGGAGAGCATGTTGACTGTTTTTCTGAAATATAAATTACAATCAGCTGGTGTTAGTTCTGTAATTTTAAAGCTTTCTACTGATCAGAAAAAAATGTCTTTTATTATTAATTGAATACATATGAAAAGAGAAATACCCTTAATGCTTCTCCATGCTTTTAACTGGAATGGGAATCTAGATCAAACTTGGGTGTGCCTGGGTGTCTTTTAGTATGAGGCAATGATCAGGTATTACCACCCTTGAATTCATGTTGATGATTATCAGTGAGAAGACATGGTAAAGGGGGAGAGTGATGCAAATGCTGGATCTTTTATTTTATTTTATTTTTTTAATTTTTATTTATTTATTTATTTTTTTGAGTCGGAGTCTCACTCTGTCGCCCAGACTGGAGTGCAGTGGCCGCTCCCGGCCACCGCAGCCTCGACCTGCTGGGCTCCGGCGATGCTTCCGCCTCAGCCTTCCAAGTAGCTGGAACTACAGGCGCGCGCTACCACGCCCGGCTAATTTTTTTGATTTATTGTAGAGATGAGGTCTCGCTTGTCCAGGCGGGTCTCGAACCCGCGGGCTCAGGCAATCCACTCACCTCAGTCTCCCAAGGCGCGGGATTACAGGCTGAGCCACCGAGCCCAGCTGGATCTTTTTTTTTTTGAGTCGGAGTCTCATTCTGTTGCTCAGGCTGGAGTGCAGTAGCACAATCACAGCTAACTGCAGCCTTGACCTCCTGGGTTTTGGTGATTCTCCCATCTCAGCCTCCCGAGTAGTGGGGCATACAGGTATGCGCTACCATGCCCAATTATTTTTTGGTTTGTGTGTGTGTGTGTGTGTGTGTGTGTGTGTGTGTGTGTGTGTGTGTGTAGAGATGAGGTCTCTCTATGTTGCCTAGGCTGGTCTTGAACTCCTGGGCTCAAGCCATCCTCCCACCTTGGTCTCTCAAAGTACTAGCTACTACCCCTAGTCAGGGATCTTCTTAAGCTCAAGTTGAACCACCTATTTCTGGTTCATATCTGAGTTGTGCTTTGAACGTTGCCCAGACTCCAGCTGTCAGATAAGGATGTGAAGCAGTGAGTGCACCTCCCACACCCTTGCTTCCACTCTGTGGGCATGCTGTCAGCACTCTGTATGTGAAAGGGAGTGAATGAGAAGTCCTTTCCACACTGTGACCTGGATGTGCATATTCAACACCCTTTGTTCTCCATGTGCTTGAGATCTTGACGGTTCTTTTGGAGACGAATTATGACAGATGAACAGCCTGGCCTTGAACACAGACAACACACAAGGACACGAACACATGAGTCTCATGTCAGCAGGTTTCTCATCTGCAGTGATTCTCTCTAGAGAACACCACTGAGACTGAGGGATGACCGCTGCGCTTTCTGTCCATGTGCACATGGGACTGGGTCACTCATTCCTTTCAGGGTGGTGATGGGTGGGGTTGGAGGCACCAGGAGGGCTTGTGGGCTTTGTTCTGTAGCAGTTGCTCAGACAAATGACATCGGGAGTCATAACGTCTCCTTTAGTTGAATGAAGAATTCCCAAAGCAAGCCCCTGTGTAAGTGACCGCACTATGTCCTCACTCTCAGTCAAAATACATTTCTTAGTCTAGTTGTTATGGCATCACATAAATGCAAAACCTTCCCTGGATGCTATTTTGTAACCTGGCAGTGTGGAGAGGAGATAGTACCTCGAAGTGCGTCAAGTTTATCTCTAGTTAGCACCCGGCCTGCTCCACAGGCAGGGCTTGAGTCTGAGATAGAATCAAGGAAAAAATGACCATCCCTAATACCTCCAGAGTGACTCTGTGTGACAGCTATCAACAGGAATATGAGGGAAGGGCCGGCATGCTGCTGCTAGTATTTAGTTATCTGGAGAGAGCTGTGACCCTAGACCACCCGACTCAGGAGAAATAAAAAAGTGTGTATCAACTTCAAAAGCAGCTCCAAGCAGCAGCAAGAGGGAAAAGAAAAGCATTCTCCAGAAATGAGAGGCTGACTCGAGCCTGCTTCACATTCCTGTCATAGTGACAGGAGGTCATTTTCCCATTAGGCAGCAGGCCTAATTCATCTCAGTGGCCCCAAGCACTTTCGTGGGTGAGGCACTGTAGAAACATTGTAGGCCATGCCAGCTGTGCAGGTGTTCCCGTGCCTCCCAGGTAAGTGGCAGGAGTGTGCATTCTGTGTCCCCCAAGCAGAAATGGCCAGGCAGTCCTGTCTGTCACACATTTTCTTTTCTTTTTTTTTTTTTTTTGAGTTGGAGTCTCACTCTGTCACCCAGACTGGAGTGCAGTGGCTGCTCCCGGCCACCGCAGCCTCGACCTGCTGGGCTCCGGCGATCCTTCCGCCTCAGCCTTCCAAGTAGCTGGAACTACTGGCGCGTGCTACCACGCCCGGCTGATTTTTTGATTTTATTGTAGAGATGAGGTCTTGCTTGCCCAGGCGGGTCTCGAACCCGCGGGCTCAGGCAATCCACTCACCTCAGCCTCCCAAAGGCGCAGGATTACAGGCTGAGCCACCGAGCCCGGC
>CAUYQG010219556.1:0-14667 GCA_963574415.1 Tarsius wallacei | reverse complement strand
TAATCCCGCGCTTTGGGAGGCTGAGGTGAGTGGATTGCCTGAGCCCGCGGGTTCGAGACCCGCCTGGGCAACTTGGCGAGACCTCATCTCTACAATAAATCAAAAAATCAGCCGGGTGTGGTAGCGCGCGCCTGTAGTTCCAGCTACTTGGAAGGCTGGCGGAAGGATCGCCGGAGCCCAGCAGGTCGAGGCTGTGGTGGCCGGGAGCGGCCACTGCATTCCAGTCTGGGCGACAGAGTGAGACTCCAACTCAAAAAAAAAAAAATTTCAATTTAGTTCTGCTCTGATCTTCATTATTTTCTTCTGCTACCTTTGGGTTTTGTTTGTTCATGTTTTTCTAGTTCCTTGAGGTGTGATGTTAGCGTGTCAATGTGTGATCTCTCAGTTTACTAATATAGGCCTTAAGTGCTATAAATTTTTCTTTGAGCACAACTTTGGCTGTGTCTCAGGTTTTGATAACTGGTTTCATTGTTGTCATTTGTTTCAAGGAATTTTTAAATTTCTATCTTGATTTCATTGTTGACCCAAGATCATTCAGGATAAAATTGTTTAACATCCGTGTCTTTGGTTTTGTGAGTTCTTGGAGTTAATTTCTAGTTTTATTCCACTGTGGTCTGAGATGGTGCTTGATAGAATTTGTATTTTTTAAAATTTATTGAGACCTGATTTATGGCCTATCATATGGTCTGTCTTGGAGAATATTTCATTTGCTGATTTAAAAAAATGTGTATTCTGTAGTATTGGGGTGGAATGTTCTATAGATGTCTGTTCATTTCCTCTAGAGTCCTGTTTAACTCCAGTGTTTTTTTGCTAACTTTCTTTTTATGATCTGTCTATTGCTGTCAGTGGAGTGTTGAAGTCTCTCACTATTATTGTATTGCCCTTTTTTTTTTTTAGGTGTAGCAGAATTTGTTTTCTAAAGCTAGGGGCTCTGGTGTTAGGTGCATATATATTTAAAATTGTTACTGCCTCTCCTTGGATTGATCTCTGTATCATTATATATAATAGCCATCTTTGTCCTTTTTTTGTTACTGTTGTTTATTTAAAGTCTGTTTTATCTGTTAGGAGAATGGCTATTTCTGCTTGTTTTTGGTTTCCATTTGCATGGAATATTTTTCCTCAACCCTTTTACCTCAAGTCTGTAGGAGTCTTTGTGAATTAAGTGGGTCTCTTGAAGGAAGCAGATACTTGGGTTGTGTTTTCTTATCCATTCTGTCAGTCTGTATCTTGTTAGTGGGGCATTGAGATCATTTACATTTAGAGTTAATAATATGTAAGGTACTGTTCTATTCATTACACTAGTTATCTGTTTGCTTTGTTTCTTTTCTTTTTTTTTTTTTTGAGTTGGAGTCTCACTCTGTCGCCCAGACTAGAGTGCAGTGGCCGCTCCCGGCCACCGCAGCCTCGACCTGCTGGGCTCCGGCGATCCTTCTGCCTCACCCTTCCAAGTAGCTGGAACTACAGGCGTGCGCTACCATGCCTAGCTAATTTTTTTCTTTTTTTTGATTTATTGTAGAGATGCGGTCTTGCCAAGTTGCCCAGGCGGGTCTCGAACCCATGGGCTCAGGCAATCCACTCTCCTCGGCCTCCCAAAGCGTGGGATTATAGACTGAGCCACCGAGCCTGGCTGCTTTGTTTATTTTCTAGTGGTGACAGATTCCCTCAGCTTTTGCTTGTCTGCAAAGGAAGACTTCATTTTTCCTTCATTTATGAAACTTAGTTTTGCGGGATACAAAAATCCTTGAGGAGATTGCAAATGGGGTTCCAATCCCTTGTGGCTTGTAGAGTTTTTTCTAAGAAGTCTGCTGTTAGTCTGATAGGTTTATCTTTGTAAGTTATTTGATACTTTAGTCTCACTTTTTAAATTCTTTCCTTCACATTAACTTTGCATAGCTAGTTGTTTATACGCCTTAGGAGTTGTCCTTTTTGCAGTGAATCTTTTGTGGGTTCTTTGGGCTTCTTTTATTGGATGTTTAGATCTCTGGCAAGGCCAGGAAAGTTTTCCTCCATTATTCCCTCAAAAAGGTTTTCCAAGCATGTTACTTTTTTTTTCTCCTTTGGAATACCTATGATTCTTAGGTTCACATGTTTTACATAATCCCACATTTATTGGAGAGTTTGTTCCATTCTCTTGACTTTTTTTTCTTTATTGTCTGATTGGGTTAATTCAAAAGCCTTGTCTTGAAGTTTTGAAGTTTTTTTGAAGTTTCCTCTGCTTGTTCTAGTTCCACTGCATTTTGTACATCCCTAAATACTTCATTTCCAGAATTTCAACTTTTTTTTTTTTAAGGTGTTTATCTCTTTGGAGAATTTTTTTTTTTTTTTTTTTTGAGTTGGAGTCTCACTCTGTCACCCAGACTGGAGTGCAGTGGCCGCTCCTGGGCACCGCAGCCTCGACCTGCTGGGCTCCGGCGATCTTTCCGCCTCAGCCTTCCAAGTAGCCGGAACTACAGGCGTGTGCTACCACGCCTGGCTAATTTTTGATTTATTGTAGAGATGAGGTCTCGCCAAGTTGCCCAGGCGGGTCTCAAACCCCCTGCCGGCTCAGGCAATCCACTCACCTCAGCCTCCCAAAGCACAGGATTACAGGCTGAGCCACCGAGCCCGGCCTGGAGAATTTTTCATCCATGTCCTGAATAGTTTTTTTTTTTGAGTTGAAGTCTCACTCCGTTGCCGAGGCTGGAGTGCAGTGGCACTCTCCTGGCCACCCCAGCGTCAACCTGCTGGGCTCCAGCGATCCTTCCGCCTCAGCCTTCCAAGTAGTCGGAACTACAGACGTGTGCTATTGCGCCCAGCTAATTTTTGATTTATTGTAGAGACGAGGTCTCGCCAAGCTGCCCAGACTTGTCTCGAGCCTACAGGCTCAGGCAATCCACTCACCTCAACCTCCCAAAGTGCTGGGATTACAGGCTGAGCCACCAAGCCCAGCCCTGAATAGTTTTTTAAAATTTCTTGATGTTGTTTTTCAGTTTTCTCCTAAAGTTCCTTGACAATTTTATCATCAACCTTGGGAATTTTATGTCTGGAATTTCAACAGTTCATTTTGGTTAGGGTTCATTGCTGAAGAGTTGGTGTGGTCTTTTGGGGGTATTGGAAAACTATTTTTATATTTTTTATATTTTTTATATTTTTATATTGTCAGAATTATTTTTCTGGTTCTTTCTCATTCTTCTGGTTGACAGGAGACTGACATAGGCACTCTAGGGGTTCCCTTGGTTATACATAGCCTTGGTGTGGTGAGTTTCCCAGTTGCCAGATTGGCAGCCCTCTACTTTCTGCCTGTACTCATGACAACTTGAGTGACTGGCAGGCCTTCCTCAAAGCAGAGGTGTTATATACCATGTGGTTGGCTCTATTGTTTACCTCCAGCCAAAAGGTGACTCTTAGGGGAGAAAGCCAGCTGTGATAGTGCTGTGTTATTTAATGTGTGAAAATCATTATGTCATTTTAGGATAATATAGTAATCTTTCATTTAGTCAGCAACATTCTCTTGTCATTGACTTCAACAATAAGACTTGTCAGAAGTAAAAACAAGTTTAGTCATAAAAGATGAGAGTCACTTACATACCATTATTTTCTACTTTGTCTATTTTTAAAGAAACTTACACCCCACCATATTCTGAAAGGAATTTTATTTTTATTTTTTTTTGAGTTGGAGTCTCACTCTGTCGCCCAGACTGGAGTGCAGTGGCCGCTCCCAGCCACCGCAGCCTCGACCTGCTGGGCTCCAGCGATCCTTCCACCTCAGCCTTCCAAGTAGTTGGAACTACAGGCGTGCGCTACCACGCCCGGCTAATTTTTTTGATTTATTGTAGAGATGAGGTCTCGCCAAGTTGCCCAGGCGGGTCTCGAACCCGCGGGCTCAGGCAATCCACTCACCTCAGCCTCCCAAAGGTGCAGGATTATTGGCTGAGCCACCGAGCCCGGCTGAATTTTATTCTCTTTTCAAAGAAAATAGCAATAGGGGATGGGAAGTGTGTTGCCAGTGCCTTAATAGTGTAGACAACAAACTTCACCAAGAGAGGGAAAATGAAGTCAATAGACTGTTTTTAGTATATAGTCTGATAGGGGAAATGGCTCAGTGCAGCTCAGTGTATGTGTAATTTTATTATTCTGTAGATTCTGAATTGTTGCCATAAGTTACTGGCTTTTGCAATATTGTAGAATTTTTGTGAACTTCTATATGATGTTTATATCAGATTAAAAATGGGTAAGATGTCAAGAAATGTGTGTCTTAAAAAAACTTTCATTAATATTGCTTATTGTTTTATTCTCCAAGGGGGTAAATTTCCTCTGTTTATAGAAAAGGGGCTCACCTGTGGCTTAATGCTTTCCAGTGCTAGATGAATGTGAAACTTTTGGAATACAGAGTTGCCAGTTGAAAATTGAGTGTTGGGGCTCACCTCATCAACAAGGGTACCTGCATAATGAACATTTTTATACCTAAACCTGAATTGTAGCCCACATCTTTAAAATAAAAAAACAAAAAAAAAATTGAGGCCAGGTTCAGTGGCTCATGCCTATAATCCCAGCACTTTGGGAGGCCGAGGTGAGAGGATTGCCTGAGCCCACGGTTTCAAAACCAGTTTGGGTAACTTGGTGAAACCTCATCTCTATAATAAATCAAGAAAATGTAGCTGGACATAGTGGCGTGCACCTCTAGTTCCAGCTACTTGGAAGGCTGAGGCAAAAGGATCCCAGCAGGTCGAGGCTGCAGTGGTTGTGAACATGCGACTGCACTCTAGCCTGAGTGACAGAGTGACTCCAACTCAAAAAAAAAGAATGAGTACTTTTTATGCTTTAAACGAACTATTGCCATGTAAAACTTGGATATGAAAATAATTTTATAAAAGTTTTTGCCTTTACGGTATGTTTGAATTTCAAGTTAGTTGTCTATTTGCCTTTATATGCTCCATTTCAAAGTAATTAAGCACATAGTAAATTTTTGTTGACTTGGTTACATTTTAAAAAATGAAATTTGGGGTGCTTAAAAAGTTGGGCTCAGTGGCTCAGCCTGTAATCGCAGCACTTTGGCAAGCCGAGGGGAGTGGATTGCCTGAGCCCATGGGTTCAAGACTAGCCCAGGCAACTTGGCAGGACTTTGTCTGTACAGTAAAATAAAAAAATAGCCGGGTGTGGTAGCGTGCGCCTGTAGTTCCGGGCACTTGGAAGGCTGAGACTGAAGATTCACTGGAGCCCAGCAGGTCAGGTGTCACTGCATTCCAGCCTGGGCGACAGAGTGAGACTCCAATTCAAAAAAAAAATTTTTTTTAAATTCTTTTATTGAAATGACATTGGGACCTTAGAGGATGGTGGTGGTATTTTGATAATTCATTAAATCTTGTTTTGGGCTCTGTTATAAATAGAAGAGTTGAAAATAGGTTTGTTTTATTTGCTTCTAGATAGTTTAGCATTTTGTTAGTGTTTCTCTTTTCCCTGAAATTCTCTCCCATCAATAAAATTGAAAAATGTTATTTTTATGAAAAATTGTATAAGCTCTTACAAACCAGTGTTTTGTTTATCCATTCTCCTTGAAAACACGGAAATTGAGAATGCATTCTGTTGAGTGACTTGACTGCTTATGTTATTAGATAATTATACAAGGGTTTTTGTGCCCTGCCTCAGCACAATGAATTATGGGGGTAAGTCATCTGAGTATTGTGTTTTTTTAAGTTCTGAGCTCCCTGGTGATTCTGATAATTAACTAGATTTCAAAACCTTTGTATAATAAGATTTTTAAAATTCTTATAAAATAAAAAAAAATCAGATCTGACTTAAAATTATTTATGTCTGAACCTTCTGTAACCCCCAGATATTTAAGTGTTTTGAATTCACATGCCTAGTTTTATTGTTTGTTTATGCATTTACTTGTTTATTTATTTTAAGACAACGTCTCACTCTGTCGCCCAGTCTGGAGTACAGTGGTGTGATCATGGCTCACTGCAGTCTCAACCTGCTGGACTCAAGTGATCTTCTAACCTCAGCCTCTTGAGTAGTTCAGGCACGTGCCACCACATCTAGCTGATTTTTGTTTTGTTTTGTTTTAATTTTTTGTAGAAATGAGGTCTTGCTATATTGCATGGGCTGGTCTTGAACTCCTGACTTAAGCCACTTGCCTGCCTCAGCCTCCCAAACTGTTGAGATTATAGGTTTGGCACCAGCATGCCCAGCATTACATGCGTGATTTTAGTTGACCATTAAGGAGTGAGGGAATTAGTATTTCTTGAGAACATAATGTTTTAAATAGTGACATTATGAATTTATTATTATTTGCCTTTAAGTTGCTTTCAAACCTAAAGTATTTTAAAGGGTTTTAATTTCTTGGATTAATTTTGCCATTAGCTGGGCACGGTGGCTCACTCCTGTAATCCCAGCACTTTGGGAGGCTGAGGTGTGAGGATTGCCTGAGCCCAAGGTTCAAGACCAGCCTGAGCAACTTGATGAGACCTTGTCTCTACAATAAATTTTAAAAAATTAGTTAACCAGGTGTGGTGGTGTGCGCCTGTGGTTTCAGCTACTTGGAAGGCCGAGGCGGAAGCATTGCCATAGCCCAGCAGGTCGAGGCTGCTGTGGCCATGAGTGTGCCACTGCACTCCAGCTTGGGTAACAGAGTGAGACTCCAACTAAAAAAAAAAAAATTCACCATTAAGTTTGCTGCTTAATGACATTGCAGTTTCTTCAAGAAGTACTAAAGATTACTTTAAAATCATTAAATAAAACTTACCTGTATCTAGTGTTTGATTTTACTTTGAAATTTTGTTTAAAATAAGAAAGTTCTTGCAATACAACACATTTTGTGAAGTCATTTATTTTTTTTAAGCAAGATTTTGTGGGTTTTTTTTTTTTTTTTTTTTTTTTTTGGAATCATTGGAGACAATAGTAGTTGAACTTTAGGCCGTACCATTGAATCAATGTTGAAAGTTTTGCACTGGCGACCTCTAGTGGTCTAGCAGTTAAAAATTAATCTGCTGTCAAATATCAACAGATAACCTCATAATTCTCATCTGATAATCACGTGCTGATTGTTGAATAAATTCAGGTGATACATAAAATATGGTTCCAAATGAGCACCTTTTCCTGTATTCAAAGGAAGAAGAACTATTTTGAAAATCAACAATAATATTTGTTACCCTGAATTAACTGAAACTGGATATGGAAACAAGTTTTAAAAATTTTTTACCTTTACAGTATGTTTGAATTTCTAGTTAGTTATCTACTTGCCTTTATACACTTCAGATAAAGGTAATTAAAAACATCATAAAATGTGTTGACTTGGGCAGATTTACAAAAATGAAATTTTGATGCTTAAAATGTCCTTTTATTAAAAAACTACACATTCCATTTCAGAACCCCTTTCTTCTTTTATCTAAAGAACCTCAATCTTTGACCTTATCTTCACAATAAGAATACTTCTTAAATATCTCCATTTATTTAGATCTTTGTTGATTTCTCATCTGATTTTTGTAGTTTTTCTCCTGTACATGTTTGTTAGTTTAATGCTTAAGTATTTCCATTTTTCTTTTATTATTTTTAAGCTTTCAAAGTTTGATTGTTCATTGCTATTATATGGGAAAGTGTTATAGCCAGACTGGGTTCTTATGCCCACTCCCCAGAAAAAACAAAACTAATAGCCATATAATGGAGAAAGAGTTTATTTTTTTATTTTTTTATTTTTTTGAGTTGGAGTCTCACTGTCGCCCAGACTGGAGTGCAGTGGCCGCTCCTGGCCACCGCAGCCTCGACCTGCTGGGCTCCGGCGATCCTTCCGCCTCAGCCTTCCGAGTAGCCGGAATTACAGGCGCGCGCTACCACGCCCGGCTGATTTTTTTGATTTATTGTAGAGATGAGGTCTCACCAAGTTGCCCAGGTGGATCTCGAACCCGCGGGCTCAGACAATCCACTCAACTCAGCCTCCCAAAGGCGCGGGATTACAGGCTGAGCCACCGAGCCCAGCTGAGAAAGAGTTTAATATCACAAATCAGGGCCGGATGCAGTGGCTCAAGCCTGTAATCCCAGCACTTTGGGAGACCAAGGTGAGAGGATTGCCTGAGCTCAGAGGTTCGAGACCAGCCTGGGCAACTTGGTGAGATCTCGTCTCTACAATAAATCAAAAAATAAGCCGGGTGTGAAAGTGCTCACCTGTAGTTACAGCTACTTGGAAGGCTGAGGTGGAAGGATAGCCTGAGCCCAGCAGGTCAAGGCTGCAGTGACTGTGAGCCTGGGCGATAGAGTGAGACTCAAACTCAAATAATAATAATAATAATAGTATTGCAAAGCAGCGAAGCAAGGGGAGCGGGAGAAATCTCTCAAACTCACCTCCTCAAAGATTCAGAGGTGTATTTTGTTTGTTTTTGAGTCAGATTCTCACTCTGGCACCCAGGTTGGAGTGCAATGGCACACTCATGGCTACTGCAGCCTTTACCTGCTGGATTCAGATGATCCTTCTGCCTCAGCCTTCAAAGTATCTGGAACTACAGGTGTGCACCACCATGCCTGGCTAATTTTTTGATTTATTATAGAGATGAGTTCTTGCTAAGTTGCTCAGTCTGTTCTTGAACCCCTGGGCTCAGGCAATCCTCTCACCTCTGCCGCCCAAAGTGCTGGGATTACAGATGTGAACCACCATGCTCCAGCAGAAGATGAAGTTTTAAAAGGGAGCTTGGCAGGCAGAGGGACAGGGGCTGTTGATTGATTGATAATGTTGTGTGGAGACTGTCTCCCTGCTGTAGAGCCAATTTCTGAGAGATGGTTTTGACTGGTTAAGCTAACTTCCTGGTATTCTGGCTTGGTTGAGGCTTGGGGTCCATCAGTGTACAAAGTCTGTAAAAGATCTTGAACAGCATTCTTAGGTTCTACAATAGATACTGTCAATGAGGTACCACCCCCGATCCTTGAGCCATTATGAAGTCAGTCTAGGAGGATGTGTGGGAGGAGATGGTGTCCCTGGAGATTGAAACCACTTTTGTCTTTCAGTGGCCTCTTATCTCTTCAAGCAGTTTTTTGTTTTTGTTTTTGTTTGAGTTAGGATCTCTTGCCTAGCCTGGAGTGCAGTGGCATGGTGTAGCTCACTGCAGCCTCCAACTTCTGGGCTCAAGGGATCCTCCAGTCTCAGGCTACTGAGAAGCTGGGACTACAGGTGCATACCACCACATCTGGCTAATATTTTTTAATTATTTAAAAACTTTTGTGGAGACGAATTTGGGCTAGTCTTGAACTCCCGGGCTCTTGCCTCCTACCTCCCCCTCCCAGAGTGCTGGGATTACAGGCATGAACCATTGTGCCTGGCCAGGACAGCTTCCCCTCCCCACCCCAGGGATTGAGATGAGAAAATAATTGCCCCTTGTTGAACTGAAAGCAAATTTAGAAACAATATATTGGTTAATTTCTTACCATAGCTACAGCTTTTACTCTGTGACCGGATCTTAATTCTAAATAGGTAGTTTCAATCACTGTAGACTTTTGTATGTTAATCTTGTTTCCTGCAATATTGCTTTTTTGATCCAGGGTTGTTTTTGTTGATGTTTTAGGATTTTCAACATAGGCAGTCATGTCATACACAAACAAAGAGTTTGATTTGTACCTTCTCAACCTGTATAGTGTTTTTCTTTTCTCACCTATTGTATTAGCTAGGGCTTTGAGTACGATGTTGAATAGTGATGAAAGAAGACATCCTTGTCTTGTTCCTGATCTAAGAGTGGGAAGCATCTGGATTCTTATCATTAAATATGATACTGAGCTATGAGTAGGCTTTTCATAGATATTCTTTATCAAGTGGAAGAAGTTCTCTTTATTCCTATTCGTTTGACAGTTTTTGTCAGAAATGGGCATAAGATTTTGTTGAATACTTTTTTGCATCTGTTAGTATGGCCATAGCTTGTTTAGCCAACTAATGATGGATTACATTAACACTTTTTTGGGATGGGGAGTAGAGACAGTCTCACTGTGTTGCCAGGGCTGATCTCAAACTTCTGGGCTAAAATGATCCTCCTGCCTTGGCCTTCCAAAGTGGTGGGATTGCAGCCATGAGCCACCATTTTGAATGCTGAATTAGCTTTGAATACCTGAAATAAATCCCACTTTGTTGTGATATAAAATTCTTTGTATACATTGTTGAATTCGATTTACTACTGTTTTGTTGAGGATCTTTACATCTGTATTCATGCGAGAGATCAGTCTGTAGTTTTTCTTTCTTGTAATGTCTTTACCTGGTTTTGACATTAGGATAATAATGCTGGCTTCTTCAAATGAGTTAGCAAGTGTTTCCTTTGTTTCTGTTTTGTAAAAGAGATTGTGGAGAATTGATATCATTTTAGTCCTTAAGTATGGTAGAATTTACCACTGAATCCATCTGGATCGAGTTTTCTGTTTTCAAAGGTTGTTAATTGTTGATTCCATTTCTTTAATAGATTAAGTCCATTCAGATGATTTCTTTCTCCTTATGTGAGTTTTGGTAGTTTGTGTATTTCAAGAAATTGGTTTATTATACCTGAATTATCAGACCTGTGGGCATAGAGCTGGCTGTACAAATTGTTTTTATCATTTTTTTAATGTCTGTAGGTTCAGTAGTGATAACCCTTCTTGCATTTCTGGTAGTATTTTGTATCAGTTTTTGCTTTATCTATTTTGACACACAGTTAAGTACACAATAAGAATTGTTGCATGTTATTGGAGAATTGGCCCCTTTATCATTATGTAATGTTCTTCTTTATCCCTGATACTTTTCCCTATTGTCTGTTTTGTCTGAAATTAACATAACTAATTCCGCTTTTTAAAAATTAGCATTAGCATGGTATATCTTTCCATTCATTTACTTTTTCTCTTTTCTGTGTGTTTATATTTAAAGTGAGTTTCTTGTAGACAAAATGGGTCTTTTTCTTTTTCCACTTCTATGGTCTCTTTATTGGCATTTTTAAACAGTTCACATTTAAAGTGATTACTGATATAGTTGTTTTAATATCTACTATGTTTGTAATTGTTTTCTGTTTTTGTACTTGTTCTTTATAATCTCTACAATCTTTTGTCTTTCTGTGGTTTAATCGAGAACTTTATAGGATTTCATTTTCTCTGCTTTCTTAGCATATGAATTATACTTAAAAACAATTTTGATTGCCCTAGAATTGACAATACGTGTTTACAACTAATTCAGGTCCACTTTCAAATAACAGTGTATTGCTTCACATGCAGATTCATATACCTTACAACAGAGCATAGGCATACCTCACTTTATTATGCTTTGCAGATGTTGCAGTTTTTACAGTTTGAAGTTTGTGGCAACTCTGCACTGAGCAAATCTATTAGTGTCATTTTCCAATAGTGTGTACTTACTTTTTTTTTGGAGTTGGAGTCTCATTTCGTCGTCCATGCTGGAGTGCAGTGGCACATACTCTCACGGCCACCCCAGTGTCAACATGCTGTGCTCCAGCGATCCTTCCACCTAAGCCTTCCAAGTAGCTGGAACTACAGGTGCCCGCTACCATGCCTGGCTAATTATTTATTTATTGTAGAGACGAGGTCTCGCCAAGTTGCCCTGCTGGTCTGGAACCTGCGGGCTCAGATAGTCCACTCGCCTTGGCCTCCCAAAGTGCTGGAATTACAGGCTGAGCCACTGAGCCCGGCCTACTTTTTTTTTTAAACAATAAAGTGTATTTAAATTGAGATATACAGCAAAATTTCTAAGAGAATGCTGCTGTATACTTAATAGATTACAGTATAGTGTAAACATAACCTTTATATGTACTGGGAAACCAAAAAATTCAAGTGACTCACTCTATTGCGACATCCACTTTATTGCAGTCATCTGGAATGGAACCTGAAATCTCCCAGGTATGCCGGTATTTGCAATTTTTCCCTCCGGTGTCTTATAACATTACTGTCGTTCGTTTCACTTATTCATAATAGCCACCCAATACATTGTTGAAATTATTGCTTTGTACAGTTAATTTAGTAGATCAGTTAAGAATTTTTTTTTAAATAGAAAGTTTTGTTTTACTTCATTTATTCTTTATCTTAAGCTCTTCTTTAGTATATATATGTTTCTGACCTATATAATTTTTCTTCTTCTGAAGAACTTCTTTTAACATTTTTTGAAAGGGAGGTTTACTGGTGAATTGTCTGAGAAAGTTCCCATTTCACTTTCGTTTGTTTTTTGAGTCGGAGTCTTACTCTGTTGCTCAGGCTGGAGTGCAGTGGCACGATCACGGCCACCACAGTCTTGACAGGTAGGCTCAGGTGGTCCTTCCTCTTTAGCCTTCCATGTAACTGGGACTATAGGCACACTTCACCATGCCCAGCCAACTTTTTTATTTAATAAAGATGAGGTCTCGCCATTTGATCAGGCTGGTCTTGAACTCCTCTTGGGTGCAGACAATCATCTTGTCTTGGCTCCCAAAGTTCTGAGATTACAGGCATGAGCCACCATGCCTAGTCTCTCCCTCACTTTTAAAGGATAGTTTCTGCAGATACAGAATTCTTAGTTGGTGATTTTTTTCTTTTAACACTTTAAATATTTTTTTCTTTTTGTTCTCATGATTTCTGATGAGAAGTCTGACTTAATTCTTATTCCTGTTCCTATACAATTAAGGTTCTCCCAAAGTGCTGCTTCTTTCAAGGTGCAAGGTGTTCTATCTTTGGTTCCTGGTATTTGGTTATGATATGCTTAGGTACAGAGTTTTGTTTGTTTGTTTTTTTATTTTAAATATGTGGGGTACAATTCAGTGTTAGGTACACAGATGTTCATCATACAGGTGCCCTTGTTGATGAGGTGTGCCCCTCCTGGTCCTTGGTGCCCTCCCCCCCCACCTCTGGCAGATTCCCCGCTACTGCCAAGCCCTTTCATACAGTATTACGATAATTGTTCAAGGTCTGCTTATGAGTAAGAACGTGTGATACTCAGTTCTTTGTTTCTGTGAGAGATCGATCACTCAGTATTATAGACTCTAAGTCCATACAAGTTGCTGTGAAGTTCCTAATTTTGTCCTCCTTTATGGCTGTGTAATATTCCATCATGTATATGTACTACATTTTTAATCCAGTCTTTCGATGGGCAGAATGGTTGGTTATGTCTTTTTGTTGTTGTGAGCAATACTGCAATAAACATGCGTGTTCAGGTCTCTTTTTCTTTTCTTTTCTTTTTTTTTTTTTTTTGAGTTGGAGTCTCACTCTGTCGCCCAGACTGGAGTGCAGTGGCCGCTCCTGGCCACCGTAGCCTCAACCTGCTGGGCTCCGGTGGTCCTTCCGCCTCAGCCTTCCAAGTAGCTGGAACTACAGGCTCGCGCTACCACGCCCGGCTAATTTTTTGATTTATTGCAGAGATGAGGTCTTGCAAAGTTGCCCAGGCAGGTCTCGAACCCACTGGCTCAGGCAATCCACTCACCTCAGCCTCCCAAACGCGCAGGATTACAGGCTGAGCCACCGTGATTTGAGTTCCTCTGGGTATATTCCCAGTAGTGGAATTGTGGGGTCATATGGAAGGTCAGTTTTTAGATTTTTAAGGAATTGCCAAACTGTTTCCCACAGAGATTGTATTAGTTTACATTCCTAGCAACAGTGTAGAAGTGTTCCCTTTTCACCACATCCTCTCCAGCATCTGTTGTTTTTTGAGTTACTGATGATGGCCATCCTGATTGGAGTTAGGTGGTATCTCAGTGTAGTTTTAATTTGCATTTCTTTGATGACTAGTGAGGCTGAGCATTTTTTCATGTATCTGTTGGCTGCTCGTATGTCTTTTGAGTGTCTATTCATATCTTTTGCCCACTTTGTAATGGGCTGTTTGTTTTTTTCTTTTCGGCACATTTGAGTTCCTTGTAGATCCTAGATGTTAGGTCTTTGTCAGATGTACAGCTGGCAAATATTTTTTCCCAGTCCATTGACCGTCTCCCTGCTCTCTTGATGGCTTCTTTGGCTTTGTAGAAGCTCGTTAGTTTGATGAGGTCCCACTTGACTATCTTATCTCTTATGGCATGGGCACTTGCTCAGGAATTGGTTGCCAGTTGCAATTTCCACAAGGGTGTCTTCTGCATTTTCCAAGGTTCTTATAATTTGAGGTTTTATGTTTAGGTCTTGGATATATTTAGAGTTGATTTTTGCGTATGGTGATAGGTATAGGGGTCTTGTTTTAATCTTCTGCATGTGGTCAGACAGTTTTCCCAGCACCACTTACTGAATAGGTTCTCCTCACTCCAGTGGCTGTGGAAGCTTTGTTGAAGATGAGTTGGTTGAGAAATTGAGGTTTTACTTCTGGATTCTCTATGCTGTTCCATTGGTCTATATGCCTGTTCTTGTACCAATACCAGGCTGTTTTGATAATTGCAGCTTTATAATAAAGTTTAAAGTCTGGGAGTGTGATACTTTGTACTTTGTTTTTTTTTTTTTTTTTCTGAGGATTGTTTTGGCTATTCAAGGTTGTTTATGTTTCCATATGAGTTCCTGTATTGTCGTTTCCAGGTCTGAGAAGAATGCTGCTGCTAACTTAATGGGTATTGTGTTAAATCTGTAGATTGCCTTGGGTAGGATGGACATCTTTTTTTTTTTTTTTTTTTTTTTGGGTTTGAGTCCCACTCGATCGCCCAGACTGGAGTGCAGTGGCCGCTCCCGGCCACCGCAGCCTCAACCTGCTGGGCTCCGGCGATCCTTCCGCCTCAGCCTTCCGAGTAGCCGGAATTACAGGCG
>CAUYQG010219551.1:0-10898 GCA_963574415.1 Tarsius wallacei | reverse complement strand
AAACCATGATTTTGTACGTGAGTAGGTATTTTACAGGGGATTCTTAAGATGTTATAATGCAACGTAATGAAACAAAAGCATCATATTTGATCTGCACTGTCCCATCACCTATCTGCTATATCCATGTGTGCACAATACCTCAACTCTCTGTACCACTGTCTTCTTATCAGTAAAATGGGAGAGTAACCATTTTAGTTTCACTGCGAGGATTAAATGTACATAAAGTCCTACCTGATTGGGCCACCCGCTCTTCTCTCAGCTTACATCCTCTGATACCCTTCCCATTGTCCACTTCTCTCCAGCTCCATCAATTTCCTAGCCATTCCTCAAATTCATCAGGCATGTGCCAGCTCCTGGGTCTTTGCACCAGCTCTTCCCTTTGCTTCGAACATTTTCCCTTCAGACATCCAATGGCTCATGCCTTCAAGTCTTGGCTCCTATGTCTCCTCTTCCATGACACCTGTCCTGACTCCCTAATCCGTTCTGTATCCTACTCCTGCCACACGAGACCCTTTGTTTTGCTTTTTCTTTGACGCATATTTATTATTTATGATCTCTTCCCAACTACCAGAATGTAAGCCACATGAGGACCAGGATCTTTGTGTTTTATACACTGGTATATCCCTGGCAACCAGAACAGAGCCTGGCACTTTTGAAGGCACTACATAAATATCCACTGAGTGAATGAATAAATAGATAAACGAATGAATACATAAATAAAATCAGTGCAGTGCCTGGCATACTGTGGGCATCCAATGAATATAGCCATTATTATTGTTACCTGGATACTCCCAGGCTACTTTATCCTGGGGTTGTGAATCATTTCAATACCGCAATGTCACTACTTACCATACCTGCAGGACATCACTCTCCTTCCCCACCATTGCCATGTCTTCCCCAGTCATTTATAAGACCCCACAGGGACCCAGATGACCATCTGCTTTTATTCTTTAGCTCCAGATTTGCGGTGGCATCAGGTACTTGAAGTCCTGTGAGGGTGCCCCCTCTTCCCACCACAGAGCCGCTGTCCTCTATGGGGTACTGCTTCCCTGCCTCCCTGCTGGCCTGGCAAGCCCTGCCGCTGTTTCCTCGTCATCCTGCCAGACACAGCAGATGCTGCTACTGCCACTGCTGCCATTCCTCCTCGTCCTCTCTGACTGCTGTGGCCGTGTTTTCCCCAGACACTCAGAAAATACCACCTCCCCCATCGCCCCGTCTGGCTGGCTCTTCTGGACCCTGAAGTGAAGCCGTGTGTGCTCCAAGCCTGTCAAGGTCACTGGCCAAAACTGTCTCCTTCGGGTTTCACTTAGGACCAGTACCTGAAAAGAGACATGCCCCTGCCCTCTGTTTTCTTGTCTCTCCTCTGTCTTTTTACCTTTCAGTTTTATTGAGGTATAATTGACAGAAAGCAACTGTAGCTATCCAAGGTGTACAATCTGATGTGTTGGTATTTGTAGACATTGTGAAGTGATTATAATCAAGCTAATGAACACATCCATCATCCCACATAGGTGCCATGTTCTTTTTGGTGGTGAGAACACTTAAGATCTACCCCCATAGCAGTTTCAAATACATATTACGGTATTGTTAATTATAGTCATATTGCTGTACATGAAGTCTCCAGAATGTATTCATCTTGCACATTGAAACTTTGTACCCTTTGACCAACATCTCTTCATTTCCTCTCCCCCTACCCCTCTCACTCCCGGTCCCTGGCATCCAACATCTACTCATCTACTCTCTGCTTCTAGGAGTCCAAATCAGCAGGTATCCTCTGGTTCCCTATGCCCAGGCTTTGCTTACTTTCAGCCATGACATCCCTCCAGAGCACAGAAAAACAAAACCAATCATTGTTAAAAAAAAAAAAATTCTTAGCAGAATCCAATGCCTTAATTCATTGTATGCTGGTAGAGAGTCAGTTCTGCATGACAAGGGTACTTGCACGTCCCAACAGATGGCCCAGGGTAGCAGGGCATTGCTGATCTTGTTACAATGAAATCTATTAAATGAAAAATTCTCCCTAGCAGATGTATACACCAGTCTTATCCCCATGTGGGGATCAATCTCTTCATGAGACGTTGTTTTGGTGGTATTTATAAGTAGACAGTTGCAGGGTGCAGAGAGGGGTGACTGTTATTAGTATTAATTACAATCACTTGCATTTATCTAGTGCTTTATGCTTTTTCAAAAACGCTTCCACAGCTGTTCCATCGTTTGATTCTTGCAACATCCCTGTGGGGTAGACATCAGAGTTGAAGACAAAGAAAGACAAGAAGGCATGCAGGGTACTTTCTTCCTTCTTTTCAAGATCTCAGAATATGTGAGCACGACGGCTGTGGCTAAGCCTGGCCTTTGGGTGGTGGGCCTGCAGACTGTGTGGATGCTGCAGAGAACCAGACTGGGAATTCCAGCTCTGCCCCCTAAACAGCAGGGTGTCCTTGGGAAACTGAGGACTCTTAGTTGGGTAGCTGCGGTGACCTCCTAACGGGTCCCCCTGCTCTGTCCTTGTTCTGCCTCAGAGCAGCAGACAGAGAGAGCATTTTAAGTCATATTTCAGATCATGTCACTGCACCTGCTCAGGACCCTCCTAAAGCTCCCCACCTCACTCAAAGTGAGAGTGATCCTGGCAATGGCCGACAAGGCTCCTGTGGTCTGGCCCAATAACCTCTCTGTCTCTGTTCCCCTCGCTCACTTCTACTTGCACACTCCCTGGCCACAATGGCTTCCTTGATGCTCCCTGAACATGGTACATTCGATCTCAGGGCACCCAGGGCACCTGCTTCCTCCTACTGCCACACCCTTGCCCACCTGTGCTTGACTTGCTCCCTCACTGCCTTCCATCTTTCAGTCTCACCTTGTCCACGCAGCCTGTCCCGAGGAGGACTTAATGCCCCCTTGCCTGCCCAGCTTCCTTCAGCCTTCTCTTTCTCCTTGGTCCTCTGGCTTGCTTTTCTCTACAGCTCTTACCATTTCCTAACATTCTATATGTAGTAGGCTTCTGGGGCTGCCATAACACATTGCCACAAGCTGGGCGGCTTAAAACAACAGACATTTATTCTCTCACAGTGTTGGGGGCCAAAAAGTCTGAAATCAAGGTATTGACAGGGTTGGCTCCTTCTGGGATCTCTGAGGGAAAAGTTGTTCTATGCTTCTCTCCTAGCTTCTGGTGGTTGCCGGCAATCCTTCTTGTTCCTCGGCTGGTGGTAGCATCACTCCAATCTCTGCCTCTGGTTTCATATGTCTGCCTGTCCAAATTTCCTTCCTAAAAGGACACCAGTCAGTGGATTAGGGTCCACCCTAATCCAGTGTGGCCTCATCTTAACTTGATTGAGTCCATCTGCAAAGACCTTGGTTCCTAATAAGATCATATTCACAGGTACTGGGGGTTAGGACTGGCACATATCTCTTTGGAGACCATAATTCAACCCACGACACTATATAATATATATTTTTTATTATGTTTCTTGTTTGTTTTCCTCAACTTGGTATGCTCTGTGAAGGCTGGGACCTTTGTTATATGGGCTGGTTGGATCCCAAGATACTCAACAAATGTCAGCTTCCTTCCTTCAAGTTCTTAATCCTTTAAATATTATTTATATTCCCAAATGAAAGTCTCATAATAGTTAATTCTCAATTATTCACCCATATTTGGTAACTGGCCAAGAAAGCAATTTCACAGTCATTTCTGATGTATTGCCGGAAAAATCCCATTTTGACAAATTAGACATTCTATCAAGTTTCTAGTTTGCGTTCTCATTCCATTTACATAGAAGCTGTCACAGCCTCCAGAGGGTTATATGACCAGAGGCAGAGTTCTTAGATACGTCGTATCTACTCAGAACCTCTTCTTTCTGTGCACCTTGCGGTCGCTGTGCCCAACTGTGGCAACTTGTCCTGCCTAGGGTCTTGTCCTTAGCTTGATACCTGGCTTTAATGTTGCAGCTTTTTCTCAGAACCTGCCAGCCATACTATAGGACCAGTCTCCTATTATCTGAGAGCCATAAGGGAGCCTAGGAATCACGCATTCATTCACTCACTCCATAATCCATTTCTTGAGCACCTACTGTGTGCCAAGCATTGTGAGCTTCTTTTTCTATTCCCTTTGTATCTCACAGCACTGTGTGAAGTAGACATTATGGTCCCTTCACTCCAGGTGAAGGCACAGAGGTTGAGAGAGGTTGAGAGTCATGCTGTGATTACTTGACTGGTAGATGGTAGATCCAGGTTCAGATCCAACTTGTATTTGGAGCCCTTTCAATGACCGTGCCTTGAACTCAGCTCTTCATCATCCAGTTTGAAGAGAAGGAGAGAAACCCCTATTCAGCCTCTGCTTTTCTTTTTTTTTTGAGTCTGAGTCTCAACTCAATAGCCTAGGTCAGAGAGCAGTGGTAGGCTCTTAGTCACCGCAGCCTCTACCTGCTGGGCTCAGGTGATCCTTCCATCTCAGCATGCCAAGTAGCTGGAACTACAGGCGTGCGCTACCACACCCGGCTAATTTTTCTTGATTTATTGTAAAGGCAAGGTCTTACCAAGATGCCCAGGCTGATCTCGAACCCCTGGACTCAGGCAATCCTCTTGCCTAAACCTCCCAAAGTGTTGGGATTACAGGCATGAGCCACCGTGTCTGACCTGGCCTCTGCTTTTTGATCACTCTTGTCCCCTTCTGGGAGGCACATTAAATAGGCTATAGAGGGCTGATGACAGGTCTTTCTTATTCCCAGGTTAGTAGACAGCTTTGTACACTAGCTTCACATTCTTTCTTTAGCAGCATACCTTCAACTCTGCGGACTCATTTCATCTTCATAAGGTCACTTTCATGTAGGCAGAGCAGGTGCTTTGTGATGGCGACTTCTACCTGTACCACAGACTTTCTCTCTCCCTTCTCCACGCTGCTTGGGGAGACCCCTGTGTGCACAGTATTGACTTCCATACCTCTGACTCTCACTGAGTCCTGCCAATGGCCACCCTGGAAGGAAACCAGAGGGAAGAAGACAGACAGACCAGGGCTCTTATGCTCATGTTCATGCCCTGTGAAGTTGTCTCTGGCTGAGTGTCCAAATGATCACTGTCTTTCTCAGAAGTGCCAGCACTACAAGAATTTCTCTCCTTTCAGTTTCTATAGCCTTTCCTTCCCTTTGTCTCTGGACCTTGGGGTAGTAACAACCAGGTTATTACTACCTCTGGGATAGTGCATTACCTCTGGTGCTCCCTTACACCCATGCCTTTGTGACTGGTCCTTTTTAAATATTCTTTCCTCAAATAATCCAATTTTGAGTGTGTCATGTGAATCCTGCTGTGAATTTGTTGTCTATAAATAATGTGCCCATTTGGCTTAGGAGGAGGCTGAAGCTCAGGGAAGTTAAATGACTTTCTCTAGCTATATGATGGAGAAAGTGGCTGACAGGGACTTGAATGAGGCCCCTAGTTTAGTGATCTATGGGCAAAGAAGAATGTTTAGTTGGTCTGGCACAAGCTTCTCGTAAGGTACCCTGTAGGTGACTAAATGTTGGCTGATGACAGACATGTTTTCTTAGTCCATTAGTTACCATTGTAACATTCTAAAGGACAGTAACTAGGAAGTCAGCCCATTTGGAATATCATTATCATGGAAAGAAAACTGGGAATATCCCTAGCAGATCTGGGTCTCAATATTGGCCCTGAAGTGGGCAAGCCCCTTAGCCTCTGTGGTTTCACTCTCCTTTTTTATAAAATGGAGACAAGGCCTCATTTTATACCCCACCCTCAGTCCCATATTATTGTGAGAATTGAATGAGAGGGTGTCTGTCAAGGGTGTATTTCGGCAATCGTCACTGAGCCATCTTTCAAGCACCCCCCTGCTTGTTGTTACTCGAGGTGATATTTCATCAGCATTCCATTCCGAGTCCTCCCTTAATGGGGTGTGGATGTACAAGAGTAGTAGGGTGGCAAAGAATGAGCTCCTGAGGAAACTCTTAGGAAACTGGGCTTTCTGCCATTAAAAGAGACAAATCTTTATGGTGACCTAATTAAAGTTTTTAAAATTCAATTTGGACAGTTAGCAAGCTAGGCTCCTTTCCAGGAGAAATAAGGAGTCAGTGCATGACCTAACTGATCCTGGGCTGCTTGCCATCTCAACAACTGCAGTGGGTTTATCAGTTTCTTTCAGGGACTGAGGCTTCCCAGGTGTGGACTTGGGTAAGGGAAAGGTGTCCTCTGGGGTCACACTGATGTTGTGGTCCAGCAGTGGCTGCCATGACTAGAGGACATACTTTTTAGAAAGAAAGGTCATGAAATATGATTCTCACAAAGGGAAAAATGATTTCTCTTTCAATTATTACTATGGAAGTTTGTGAATTGTAAAACAAAAAGCATCCTTTCAAATTCATCCATCCATCCATTATCCATCCATCCATCCATCATCCATCCAGCCATCCATTATCCATTCACCCATTCATCCATCCACCCATCCATCCATCCATCCATCCATCCATCCATCCATCCATCCTTCCACTCATCACTATTTACCCATCCAACATACAGAGTGCCTACTCCCACCAAACACTGGAGATGGAACACTAAATATGGCACAAGTAACATTTTGAAAGAGCTGTCTTCATGCAAAGGCAGATAACTGAAACAATGGTTATGAGAATAAGACTTTAAGTCAAAACACCTGGGTTTGAGTGTTGACTTGGTAATTTAAATGGCCCAATGGTCCTGGCCTAGTGTTATTCTCTAGGCTGATATTTTTTCATCCACAAAACAATGCAGCTGGACTACAGGAATGTTCTCTAAGATCTCTCCCGGATCAGATGTAATAAGATTCAACGTCCAGGCAAATTCAGTATAAAATAAGGTCATCATGTGAGTGCCGATAGTACAATAATCTAGTTAGAGGTCTCCTCTGTCCACCCTGCCTCTCCACTCTATCTTCTACAGTGTTGCCAGAGCCAGTCTTTCAAAAGCAAATCTATCACATCTCTCTTTTCATTCATCCCTATAATGTTGGATCCCTATCCCTCTTAGGCTAAAGATCAACATTCTTGAGGAGGTCTTCATAGCCCTCCCAATCCTCCCACTCTGCATCAAGCCTTGACTTAGTTTCTTTGCTCCTGAACTTGCTGTGGTCCCTCTTGTCACAAGGCCTCTGTGTGAACCACCCACACCTTTTCCCATCCTCTACCAGGGAGAGTCACTCATTCTTCAGTGAGCGGCCTACTCAACATTTCTTTAGGGACACTTTCTTTCACTTCCTAGGAGAGCCCTGGCTCCTACTTATACACACAGAGATCAATGTCTCTTCCCTTTAGAGCACAGCTCCCAATCCTGAACCCTAACAAAGAGGTTCCTTGGTTTAACATCTCGCTGCCCCATGAGAGTCGGAATTGGGTCTAGTTTACTCGCTACCGTGTTCCCTAAAACAGTGCCTAGCATTTTCTGAACAAATATGGAGAATGTGGTTAGTGTCACAAGCTAACAAGTATGGATTTCCTCACAACTGGAGATGAGGCCTGGAAATGGCATCCTTGTTGGGGTGATTCACCTGAGAAAACAGTTGCCTCCAAAGAAAGCTACCAGCTGGGTGTGGTGGCTTATGTCTGTAATCCCAGTGTTTGAGTGGCTGAGGTGGGAGGATCGCTTGAGCCCAGGAATTCAAGTCCAGCCTGGGCTGCATAGTGAGACCCTGTCTCTAAAACAAAACAAGACAAAACAAAACAAAAAGTCACTCATGTCATTAACCTGCTGTAGGAATAAAGTGCTCTTTTAAACCCATCAGGTGGTCTAAGGTGACTCTCAAATCTTAAGGGAGTAGCTGGGACAATGGCATACATATAGCATAGTCCCAGATACTCAAGAGGCTGAAGTGAGAGGATCACTTGAGCCTAAAAGTTTGAGACTAGTCTGGGCAACAAAGCTTTATGTTTTTAGATCCTATCTCTAAAAAAATCTTAAGGGGGAGAACTTTTTTGAACCAACATGGATATAACAACAGCCGTGATTCCAAAACCTGCAACATATTACCAGCTGGGAAGCCACTGCTTGAGATGATAACAGAGGGTTCTGGTGACAGGTAGAAAAGGATGCCAATCTGTTCAGAGAATCGGACATTGATCAGATGATCAGGGGTCTCTACTACTGGGCAAGGTGGGGGTTGTTTCTCAGTTTAGAAAATTGCTTAAGTAGTTTGAAAAACCTTAGAGAAAGACAGACAACTCATAGTTACTCTTGAGCTTGGTTGCAGAATATTTTGAGTGGCAGTCTGGTCACACAGTGGTTGAGAGCATGTGTCTGGAAGCCAGCCAGGCCTGGTAGTCACTGTGGTTCCAACACTCAGGGGCTGTGCAGCACTGGGCAAAGTCGCTTTGCTCAAAGCCTCAATTTCCTCATTTATGAGGACAATGGCATGTTTACGATTGGACTGTTGGAAAACGACATAGAGTGTGTTGGCGCAGTGCTTAACACAGGGTCTGGTAGGTGCCTGGTGCTCCATAAATGAATGTTGTTACCAATGAGATGAATTATGAGGGGGGACCCCCCAAAAGCCCCCTGGAATTTATTTATAAAAAATTGTGTATTTATTCTTACATATTTAAACTCCAGTTACCTTCAAAGTACCCTCCATTTGATGCAATACACCTATGGAGATGCTTTTTCCACTGCTCTAGATAGTTTTTAAACTCATCAATTTTGATGCCTTTTAGTGCTTCTGTCGTTTTTTATTTCACCTCTTCCACATTGGCAAAATGCTTCCCTTTGAGGAATTTTTTCATCCAGAGAAACAAAAACAAGTCGCTCTGGGGAGCCTGGGTGATAGGGAAGGTGGAACATGGGGGTCATGCTGTTTTTGGTCAAAAACTGCTGAATACTCAGCCCGGTATGGGCAGGTGTGCTCGTACATCACCCATCATGATATGGGCAAACATGTTGAATCTCCAAAAAAAAAAAAAAAAAAAAAAATTCACTGAAGATGAATGCAGCCTTTCACAACAATGCTAGCTGTTACACAGATGCAATGGGTTCCTAGAACACTTACCTAGCGGAGGAATCCTGTACTACAAGGGGGTTGCCCTCTAAAAGACAATTCCATTTTTTGGGGGGGGTGTGGATTCCCCCTTACACTTTCCTTGTTGTAATTCTGTGCTCACTTAGCGGTCTGTCTGGTCTGCATTTGATTCCTGTGTGGACCCATCTGTCAGAAATGGACTCTTGTGGAAACTGTTTCTTGTTGTGTCCCCAAACCTTGACTCCTGTTTCTCTCCACAGCACACCAAGACCATCAGCAACTTGAGTGGGCTCTCCTTTCAGAACATATGCAAAATCCAACCGCTTCTCTCCCCTTCTGCTGCTACCACCTTGGTCCAAGTTGCCAGCATCTCTTCCCCAGACGACTGCAGTGGCCTCCTAACAGACCTCCCTGTTGGGGCCTTCCCCTGCTACGTCTTCTCTTGACACAACAGCCAGAGCAAGCCTGCTAAAAGGTAAATCCGATCATGCCTCTTTGCTGCTTGAAGACCTCTGATGGCCCCATTACACTTAGAATGAAACCCAAATACAGATTCCATCCTCCCAAACCTTCAGGATCCGCCTTGGCTGACATTTCTGTCCTCCCACTCTCCTCTATTGTGCTAGGTTCCAACTACATACAGTGGTCTCTGTGCCACATACTAGGTACATTCCAGACTGAGGGCTGGAAGCCTCTCTACCCAAAAACCCACAAGCAAGATTCCCTGTCTCCTTTAGGTCCTTGTTCATGTGTCACATTCTTTTTTTTGAGTTGGAGTCTCACTCTGTCGCCCAGACTAGAGTGCAGTGGCTGCTTCTGGCCACCGCAGCCTCGACCTGCTGGGCTCTGGCGATCCTTCCGCCTCAGCCTTCCGAGTAGCTGGAACTACAGGTGTGCGCTACCACGCCCGGCTAATTTTTTTGATTTATTGTAGAGATGAGGTTTTGCCTGCCCAGGCGGGTCTTGAACCCGCGGGCTCAGGCAATCCACTCACCTCAGCCTCCCAACGCACGGGATTACAGGATGAGCCACCGAGCCCAGTTTGAATTTTTAATAATGGCTATTCTGACTGGTATAAGGTGGTATCTCATTGTGGTTTTTACTTGCATTTCTCTGACAATGAGTGATGTTGAACTTTTTTTAATAGGTTTGTTGGCCATTTGTATATCTTCTTTTGAAAGATGTCTGTTCAGATGTTTGCTCACTTTTTAATGAGGGTTGTTTGTTTTTTCCCTTGCTAACTTGTTTGAGTTTTTGTAGATTCTGGATGTTAGTCCTTTATCAGATATATAGTTTATGAATAACTTCTGCCATTCTGTAGGTTGCCTATTTGCTCTGTTGATAATTTCTTTTGCTGTGCAGAAACTTTTTAGTTTAATTAAGTCCCACTTGTTTATTTTTGTTTTTGTTGCATTTGCTTTTGGGGTCTTAGCCATACATTCTTTGCCTAGGCCAGGGTCCAGAAGAATTTTCCCTAGGTTTTCTTTTAGGATTGTTATGGTTTTATATCTGACATTTAAGTCTTTAATCCATCTTGAGTTAGTTTTTTTATATAGGGGAGAAATAGGGATCAAGTTTCATTTTTCTGCATGTAGCAATCCAATTTTCCCAGCACCATTTGTTGAACAGGGTGTCCTTTTCCCAGTGTCTGTTTCTGACTGCTTTGTCAAAGATCAGTTGGTTGTAGGTATTTGAGTTCATTTCTGGATTCTTTATTCTTTCCATTGGTCCATGTGTCTGCTTTTTTTTTTTTTTGAGTTGGAGTCTCACTCTATTGCCCAGACTGGAGTGCAGTGGCCGCTTCCGGCCACCGCAGCCTCGACCTGCTGGGCTCCGGTGATCCTTCCGCCTCAGCTTTCCGAGTAGCCAGAATTACAGGCACGCGCTACCATGCCCAGCTGATTTTTTGATTTAT
>CAUYQG010219548.1:0-15084 GCA_963574415.1 Tarsius wallacei | reverse complement strand
GGGAGGTTGGTGTTTAGAGCTTTTAGGAATCGCCACACTGCTTTCCAAAGAGGTTGCACTAGTTTACACTCCCACCAACAGTGTAGAAGTGTTCCCTTTTCGCCACACCCTCTCCAGCAACTGTTATTTTTTGAGTTATCAATAATTGCCATTCCGACTAGAGTTAGGTGGTATCTCAGTGTGGTTTTGATTTGCATCTCCCTGATGATTAGTGAGGTTGAACACTTCTTCATGTGTATGTTGGCTGCTCGGATGTCTTCCTTTGAGAAGTGTCTGTTCATATCCTTTGCCCATTTTATAATGGGGTTGTTTGTTTTTTTCTTTTCTGCGCATTTGAGTTCCCTGTAGATCCAGGATGTTAAGCCCTTTTCCGACCTGGAGTTGGCAAATACTTTTTCCCAGTCTGTAGGCTGTCTCCCTGCTCTCTTGATGGTTTCTTTGGCTTTGCAGAAGCTTGTTAGTTTAATGAGGTCTTCAAGTAAATCCCAGACATTGTGTCATTTTGTGCATAGCCCTCCAATATGCATCTCTAACTGGGAAAAGGACTTTTTCTTCCTCCACAGCCACTATTTCCATACCACCTCTAACAACATTTATAATGCACTCTTAATATCATTTAATATTAAGAGGGTCAAAAAAGTGATTTTGCTTATATGTGATTTGCATCTTATCTGTGCTACTCATCTTACCTAATACCTAAGTGTATAAGAGATGATCACTATCTAGTAAAGAAAATAAAAATAATACAGGTGGAAGCACTGGGAGAAAGAACCTGCTCATAGAGAGTTATATGTGAGACTGTGTGATAGAAACGAGAGGCATGTGAAGCATTCTGAGAAGTCTCAGAAGCAAGAAACCTGAGCGAGAAGACTTGGTGGGCACAGAATAGTTCTCTGTCCTGTCAAACTGCTGCATACAGCTCTTGCCATTCACACTCCCTGATTGCAGGCGCAGTGATGATCACATCCACAACAGCATCCTAGAACTGGCGATTTACTTTTCATTGGGAGAGTGATGGTGTTTTATAGATGAAACAAGATGCCTGCCAAAGAAAATAGGATTTTGGCCTCTAATTGTAACAGCTTAATAACATAAGCGATAGTCCACAAAACTTTTTAAAAATTCTGGGCTGATGCAAACTTGCTGCTGGGCCTCTGCCAGCTCACTGCACCTGCAGCATTTCCCCACTAATATTTCAAAGTGTCAGCTTAAGTGGCCTGAGAGCCGCCAGCAGAACTATGGTAATTGCTGAGATATGCCTAGACCAGCTGAGATAATAGGGTGCCAAGAAGCAGGGGGAAATGTCAACAGCTGGGGTCTGTGCTACTAATTTTGTTTTCTTTAAACTTCATGGAATGACAAATCCCACCAAGAGCTAATCTGGAATTATACAATTACCAGTTCCTTTATGTACTTTTGAATGTGTGCAGTCAGTCAATAAATACATAGCAAAACATGTATCAAAGGCATGGATGCTTTTTTCTCCAGCACCTGTGGCCAGTATCACACATGCCTCCCTCTCTTAGGCTGAGTTTTGACCGTGACTGCTTCATCCTTCTCAACATCAAGCTCCATGCAGCAGTGATTGAGCATAGTTAGCATGTGATACAAATAGATTTTATTTTTTAAAGCATATTCTCAGTACTCTTTTAGGTACTCCAGGGAAAAAAATGTGCTGACCCACTCTAAGTCACTGCACTGTCTCATTAAAAGCTCTGAAACCAGTCTTCTCTATGTTTTTATGAAAAAGCTGCTAAAATATATTTTTATAAAGATACAATGGGTAATTAAACAAAAGAATTATCATGCATGTCCTATCTAAATCCAGAAATTGGGACTGATAGACATGAATGCAAAATAATAACAGCAATAGATATGGTCATATAAAACAATATGGCAGCTGACACTTAATGATTTCATTAAGTGTGCTGAAGTGTACTCATGGACTATGGTTCATTTATTGCTCACAGCCTTCAGTGATAGATTCTGCTGTGACTCCATATTGCTGATGGAGAAACTGAGACTTAGAGCAGTTAAGCAATTTACCTAAAGAGCAGTTAGGCAGTCTGAGTACACTGCCTCCATTCTTATTCCATCCACCACAGCATGCTGACTCTTTTGTATGAAAAGGTTGACCAATTTTAGGTAATCATTATCCAATTTTAGGTGATCATTATCATTATTCTTGGTAGCTTTCTAAAATATACCTTACATAGTCATTTCCTCCTGGATTTAAGAGTATGCTATGTAATTTTACTACTTTTATTTTAAATTCACAGTTTTGGAGAAAATTGGAGGACATCCACAGAAAAGATACCAGGTGTGTACCAGGAAGAAATTTCAGTGGATCCAGAATTGGCTGGAAAGGAAAAGAAAGACATCCTGGCAGGTGGTATCCTTTGGGAGTATTTCAGGTGCCAATGCACGAGTAGAGTCATGAGAAGGTAATAAAAGCATCTGAGTAGAAACAGATGTGGAATGAAGCACGGATTAGTGCTTTAAGGAGGCTAGTTCTAGAAATAACTTGATAAATAATAACAGAGTTTCCTTTAATGGTTATTTCTTCAAGAACCTTTTGTGTTTTACTTGAATTAATAGTCACAAATAGAATTTTAGGGGTGGAGTTCCTGAAAATTTAAACTCAATATAATCCTGGGATTTTAGACCATTTATCAAATGTAATTGAAAAGTTTTAATGATAGAAGTTTTCTTCTATCTGTTCTGTATTTGAAGGTATGCACACTCTTGTATTTTTATATTATATGCACACAAATATAATATATATATATAATGTTTGTATATCTAAAATATATCTATTACAGAAATAAAAATTAAGTATGTTCCTTTTGGAAAGATCTAGCTGCAATTACAAGAGGTTGAAGTTTTAATCCTGTTATTAAAATACTTGTTATGAGAGTAGGCGATATTAAGAGACTTCTGTTATTAAGAATACAATTACATGCTATTACCTTGCTAAGCTATGGTGTGGCCATATGCTCTTTAAACTATGACCAGACCATATTTCCTGGCTTTGGCTCCCTTCCCTACCTTGGGGAGATGAGTCTTCTCTTTCTTTTAAATTTACTTTTAAATAAACTATATTTTCTATTCTAAAAAAAAGGAATACAATAACAAGCAAACAACACCCATTGAAAAGGAAAGCATTTGTTTACATGATGCCTCATCATAGAAAAGATTAAGTTATTTATTCTACTATTCTACTGATGAATATTTTGGTTGTGTAGTATTCCATGGTGTATACATACCTACATATACTTATGTATATATCCCATTTTATTTATCCTGTTCAACTTCATTTCAGGAAAGCTATGTGAATGGAGTCTTTTGGTGCTGGCCTTCTCTTTCAACATAATTCTCTGTGTATTCATCCAGTTAGTTCATGTATTAGTTAGTAACATTCTATGAAGTAAATGTACTTTAGTCTGTTTAACCATTTACCCATTGAAGGACATCTGGCTTCAGGGAGGCTAGTGGTCACTGAATGATTTCCTTGTCCTAATCCCTAAAATCTGAATATGTTACCTGGCAAAAGGGAGATTGCAGATGTGACTAAGTTGACTATTTTTAAGTATCTTTAGATGAAGAGAACATCCTGGACTCTCTTCCTTCCCCAGTCAACCTGGCCAGATGCCTTATTCTGCCTCAAAGGTTTTCTATTACTTTTCTATTGGATTCTGGTGTTTCTCCCAAGATGTCCTGTTCAATGTAGATAAGTGTTTATCTAGTTACTGTTTTGGTCCTTTGTGGAGGAGGTGAGTGCTGAAAGCCTTTAGTCAGCTATCCTGATGATGTCTTACAATTTATCAACTGTATTAATTTTTTCAAAGAATCATTTTTGTTTTTGTTGATATTCTCTACGGATTTCCTGTTTTCAATTTCGTCACTTTCCATTCTAATTTTTATTATTTTTCTTCTGTTTGCTTTCAGTTTATATTGTTCTTTCTCTACTCTCCTAAAGTGGAAGCTTAAATTATTAATTTTAAAATAATTAATTTAATCATTTAGGTATTTTAAGGGCAATTTTAAGTCCTTTATTTGGCAGGTGATTTTATTTTTATTATTTTAATTTTAGAGTTGAGGAGTACATGTGAGGATATGCTACAAAAGTAAATGGTATGCAGATGAGGTTTGGGCTTCTAGCCAGCCCTCTCTTCTCCTGGTAGTGGTAGTGGACGTGGCACCCAATAGGTGGTTGTATACCCCTTGTACCCCCTCTCTCCTACCTCCCTCTTTTAGCAGTGTTTAGCATTTTTTGGTCCCCCTTTGTACTTGCATGCACAACGTTTAAGGCCCACTTATGAATGAAAATGTGTAGAATTCAGTTTTCTGTTTCTGTGTTAATTCATTTAGAATGATGGTTTCCAGTTGCATCCATGTTGGTGCAAATGACATCATTTTGTTCTTCTTTATGGCGGTGTAGTATTCCATTATGTATATATACCACATTCTCTTTATCTAGTCTACTTTCGATGGGCGGTTCCAGGTTTTTGCTATTGTGAATAGTGCTGCAATAAACATACATGTGCAGGTGTCTTTGTGGTAGAGCAATTTATGTTCCTCTAGGTATATTCCCAGAATTGAGATTGCTGGACCATATGGTAGCTCAATTTTTAATTCTTGGATAAAATGCCACACTGCTTTCCAAAGGTTGAACTAGTTTGCATTCTATCAACAGTCTAGAAGTGTTCCCTTTTCTCCACAGCCTTGCCAAAACCTGTTTTGTTTTTTGTTTTTTTTTTACTTTTTAAATGAAAGCCATCCTGAATGGTGTGAGGTGATTTCTCACTGCAGTTTTGATTTGCATTTATCTGAGATTAATGAGGTTGACCTTTTTTTTAATGTTTGTTGGCTGCTTGATTGTCTTTCTTTGAGAAGTGTCTGTTCATGTCCTTTGCCCACTTTTTAATAGGGTTATTTGATATTTTTCCTGTTAATTTGTCTGAGTTCCGTATTGATCCTGGATATTAGACCTTTGTTGGATGCATGGTTAGTAAGTATTTTTTCTCATTCTGTGGGTTGCCTCTTACTTTCTTGAGGGTTTATTTTGCTGTGCAAAAACATTTTAGCTTGATAAGGTCCCACTTGTCAATTTTAGATTTTGCTGTATTTGCTGTTGAGGACTTGGCCATGAATTCATTGCCTACTCTGCTGTCCAGAAAGATTTTCCGTAAGTTTTCTTCTAAGATTTTTATGATTTGAGGTTTCACATTTAAATCCTTGATCCATTTTGAGTTAATTTTGTATATGGTGATAGGTAGGGGTCTGGTTTCATTCTTCAGCATGTGGTTAGCCAGATTTCCAGCATCATTTGCTAAACAGGGCTTCCTTTTCCCAAAGTTTGCTTTTGTCACTTTGTTGAAGATGAGTTGGCTGAAGAACCATGGTTTTATTTCTGGGTTCTCTATCCTGGTCCATTGGTCTATGTGTCTATTTTTGTACTAGTACTATGCTGTCTTGGTTATTGTGGCCTTGTAAAATTTGAGATCTGGAAGTGTGATGCTTCCAGCTTTGTTCTTTTTTGCTGTGGATTGCTTTAGCTATTCCAGCCCTTTTTTTGCTTCCATGTGAATTTCTGTATTGTCTTTTCTAGATATGTGAAAAAAGATCATGTCAATTTGATATTGATTACATTGAATCTGTAGATTGCTTTGAGTAGAATGGGCATCTTGACAATATTGATTCTTCCAATCCATGAACATGGAATATTCTTCCATTGGTTTGTGTAATTCTTTATTTCTTTGGGTAGTGCTTTGTTGTTCTCATTATAAATGCCTTTCACCTCTTTGGTTAGATGGATGCTGAGGTGTTTTATTGTTTTTGTGGCTATTGTGAATGGTATTGTATTTTTTATATGGTTCTCAGCTTGCTTGTTATTGGTGTATAAAAATGCAATTTTTTTTCTAGGATTAATTTTGTATCTTGAGACTTTACCAGTCATCTATCAGTACAAGGAGTTTTTTGAGAGACTTTAGGATTTTCTAGATTAGAATCATGTCTTCAAAGAGGGATAACTTAACTTCCTCTTTTCCTATATGGATACTCCTAATTTCTTTTTCTTACCTGATTTCTCTGATTGCTCTGGCTAGAACTTCCAGTTTATAGGAGGGATTAGAGTAGGCAGCCTTGTCTTATTCCAGTTATTAGGGGGGAATGCTTTCAGTTTTTGCCTGTAAAGTATAATGTTATCTGCAGGTTTGTTATAGAGGGCTCTTATTATTTTGAGGAATGTTTCTGCATTGTCTAGATGTTTAAGGGTTTTTATCAAGAAAGGATGTTAGATTTTATCAAATGTTTTTTCAGCATCTAATGAAAAAAATCATGAGATTCTTGGTTTTACACCTGTTTAATTATAGATTATGTTTTGTGTATGTTGACTCAGCCTAGCATCCCAGGAAGGAAGCATACCTGGTCATGATAGTTGATCCTTGAAATGTGGTGTTAGATGGAATTTGCTAGATTCATGTTGAAAATTTTTGTGTCTATCTACATCAGGGAAATTGGCTGTAGTTTGCATTTCTTGTTGAACCTTTACCATTTTGGGATATTAGGAAGATACTGGCTTCATAAAATGAGCTAGGGAGTTTTCTTCCTTCTTGATTGCTTGGAAAACTTTCAGTAATATTTGTATCAGTTCTTCTTTGCATTACTTGTAGAATTCAGCTGAGAAACCATCTGTCAGCAGGCTTTTTTTGGTAAAGAGGTTTTTACTACTAAGTCAATTTTTGGTTTGATGTTGCTCTGTTTATGGTTTCAATTTTTTCCTATTTCAATCTTGGGAGTTATGTGATACCAGGAATTCCTTCATTTCCTCTAGATTTCCTAGTTTACTTACATACAGATGTTCAAAGTAATTTTTGATCTTTCTTCAGGATCACTTGTAACATTCTTCTTCATTTCTAATTGTGTTTATTCAAATTCTCTCTCTCTCAGTCTGGCCAGGGGACTGTTGATCTTATTTATTATTTCCACAAACAAGCTTTTCATCTTGTTGATCCTTTGTATGAATTTTCGTCTCTATTTTATTTAATTGTGATTTTACTTTAATGATTTCCATTTTTCAACTAAGTCAGGCATTGGATTGCTCTTGTCTTTCCAGCTCCCTTAGGTGCAACATTAAATTGTTTACTTGAAATCACCATTTTCTTGATATGTATGTGCAATGTTATAAACTTCCCTCTCAGGACCATTTTTATGGCATCCCAGAGGTTTTATTGTGTGTATCTTTGTTTCATTTGTTTCTAGGAATCTTTAATTTCTGCCTTGATTTCTGTATTAACCCAAAGGTCATTCAGAAGCATGTTGTTTGGTCTCCGATATTTGTGTGATTTGGGGGGTTCCTGTTGGTGATGATATTTATTTTTATTTCATTGTAGTCTGAGAAGATGCTTGATTGATTTTAAACTTTTGTAATATGTTCACTCTTGATTTATGCTTAAGTATGTAGTCAAACTTGGAATATGTTCCATGTACTGATGAGAAGAATGATCTTTTGTAGTTGTCATATGAAGTGTTCTGTAGATATCTATTAGCTCCAATTGGTTGAGTGTTGAATTAATGTTCTGTATTTCTTTGTTAGTTTTTGCCTCAATTATTTATCTAAGGCTGTTAACAGGGTATCAGAGTCTCCAACTATAATTGTATTGCTATCTGTGTCTTGTCTTAGTTTAATTAGCAATTGTCTTATAAATATGGATGCTCCTATGTTGGCTGCATATATATTCAAGGTAAAAATTTCTTGCTGTTGGACTGAACCTTTTATCATTATGTAGTGCCTTTTTTAATGTTTATTGCTTTAAAGTCTGTTTTGTCTAATGTGAAAATCATTACCTATGCAGTTTTCATTTGTCTGGAAGGTCCTTCTCTAGTACTTTACCTTGAGCCTGTGGATGTCATTTGAAGTGAGATGGGTTTCCTGAAGGCAGCAGAAGGATGGATCATGCTGTTTTATCTAATTTGCCATTCTAAGCTTTTTGAGTGTACATTCAGTCCATTCACATTTAAGTTAATTATTGATATGTGGGAGGTTTGTTTCTGTCATATTGCTATTAAGAGGCTGTTTCACTTTTTTATGTTTTGTAGTTAATTTGCATGTTCTGTAGATTCTGTACTTGTCTATACTTTTGTGATGGGTGGAACCATTCTTTCATTTCTCTGTCTAGAACTTTCTTAAGCATCTCCTGGAGAGGGGAGGCTGGTTTGGAGGTGGCATATTTTCTTAGGGATTTGATATCTGTAAAGTATTTTAATTTTCTTTTATTAATGAAGTTTATCTTGGAAGGACAGAATATTATTGACTGAAATTGCTTTTTGTTAAGAATGTTAAAAATAGAACCCCAGTCCCTTCTCTTTCGTAGGGTTTTTGTTGATAAGTCTACTGGAATTCTGATGGGTCTCTCTTGGTAGCTGCCTTTAGGATTTTTTCTTTCATGCTTACCTTGGGGAGATAAATTATGTGCCTTAGGGATAGCCTTCTCATGTGATCTCTTACAGGAGTTCTCTGAATCTTTTGTGTCTAAATCTTTGTCAAGATAAGGAAAATCTTATTGGATGACACCTTGGAAGATTTGTGGTGTACCAATTACTTCTCTCTAAGAGATGCTAATCAACTGTAGATTTGGTCTGTTTACATAACCCCAAACCTCTTGTAGACTGTGTTCATTTTTCATAAGCCTTTTCTCCTTGGTTTTGTTGGATTAGTTTAGTTCATTATTTTAATCCTCAAGCTCTGAGATTCTTTCCTTTGTCTGATTAATTTTGCTGCAGAGGCTTGCTATTGTGTATTGAAATTCCAGAGGAGAATTCTTCATTTCCAGAAGTTCAGATTGGTCCTTTTCAGTTTTCATTTTATATACTGTTTTCATAGCCTGGATACTCTGTGTGTCCATGTGCTCATGGATCTTTTTGAATCCCTTTACCTTCCATAGTCTAAATTCTATGTCTGTCATCAAGGACATGTCACTCTTGATGGGCTCCATTGCTTGCGATCTGGGGAGTCCTTTTGTGTGTGTCAGCTCATTAAGACTTTGGGAATTGCTGGTGTTTTTTCACTGGTTCTTCCTCATTTGTGAGAGAAGACTCTTGTCTTTTTATTTTTGACTTTTTTGGTCTGCTTGTCCTCTTTTCTCTGCCCCACCCATGGTAGGAGGCAGCAGTGGCAGGCAGGAAGGATGGTGATATGGGGGAAAGCTATCTGGAAATGTTTTATCAGTACAGTCTGGCAGAAATGGGGTGTCTTCCTCCTTCCAGGACAGGCAAAAGGGGTCCTGGCTGGAGATCCAAGGTTCTCCTCCCTAGACTGCTTGACTTTTCAGCAAAATTGACAGGTTGGGCCCTGCAGGTCTACTCTGGCTCAGGTCCTCTTCTGGGTGTGGAGGGGCCTCTTCTCATCAGAGCGGGACTACCACTTTTGTGGGGTAATGAAAGGGAAGCAGTGGGGAGTTGTTATTTCTTCCTCTGTCTGCTGATGGGCAAGGCTACTGTTGTGCTGTGCAGAGGTGCTCTGACTCTTAGATCCACCCTGCTCTATGGGAGGGATATGGTAATAATGGTGATCCCTGAGAAACTTCAGATTGTTGGTGTCACCCTTACTGGGTGCTGAGGAGGGAAGGAGGGGAGAGTGCCCATGCAGTACAGATAACCTTGGCAGGGTGTTTCCTCTTGAGCCCTGAGCCTCTCCATGGTGTGACTGCTGGCCACAATGCAGGGATCCTGGGTACTGGGGTTCCCCAGCCTCTACATGGCCCCTGCCAGTGCTTCTATCTCTAATTAGGGCAGCGCTCTGTGACTGGCCAGTGTGGGAGGTTTGGGGAGGGGGTTCTAATCTGTCTCTTCCTTGGCTGAGACTGCAGAAACTAAGGTAAGATGTGTAAAGAAGAAAAGCTTTGTTTTTGCTCACCTAATCTGTCTTCAGAGGCAATCTCCCATTCTCAGGTTAGTGCCACTTCTAGGGGTATCCAGGGCTTAAAACTGTCTGTCCTCGAGTGATTGTCTGATAGACCTCAGCTTGACTTTTCAGGTGGACCCTCAAAGCACTAGGTTTGTTCCTCCATGCAGGTTTCTTTGCGGAGAGCTGCAATTGTGCAATGTCTTCAGTTGGCCATCTTGACCCTCCCCCTTGGTAAAGGATTGTGAAATCAGAGGTAACCTAGCAAGTAATTCAAAGAGTGTTATTTCCTACCTATTTAGACAAAGTTATTTCATGCCTCTTGACTTTGGAAACTCCTTAAAATAACACTGTACCAAAGTCATGATAGATTAGCTGGTTTTCTTTATTGACTTTGCAACCAAAGTGTATCATACAAGTAAACTCTGCAATGTGCACCTTTTGATATATATCACTCAATATTATAAATTTTCCTCTAAACACTGCTTTTTTCCCATGACACTCATTTTGGTAAGTTGTATTTTTTATTTTCAGTTAGTTAAAAATACATTTTTAAATTTTTCTTGAAGCTTTTTTTTGGACCCATGTGTTACTTAGAAGTTGTTTAATCTCCAACTAGTTGCAATTTTCCAGCTTTCTTTGCTTTATTGATATATAATTTAATTCCATTGTTGTCCGAGGGCATACTTGGCATGATTTCTATTTTTTAAAAATGTTATAGGTATGTTTCATGGTCCTAAAAGCTTCAAGTTAGTTGAAGAAGAATGAGCATTCTGCTGTTGTTAGATGAAATTATCTATAAGTATCTATTTGACCTAGTTTATTGATATTGCTTCTTAGTACAACTATGTCCATACTGATTTTCTTCCTGTTTGATCTGTTCATTACTGATAGGGAGATGTTGAACTCTCCAACTATGCTAGTGGTTTTATCTATTTCTCCTTGTAGTTCTACTAGTGTTCACCTCACATAATTTTGTGTTCTGTTGTTAGGTTTGTATACATTAATTATTACATCTTGAAAAATTAATCATTTTATTATTATCTAATGCCCTTTGTTGTCCCTAATGATTTTCCTTGCTCTGAATTATACTTTTTTCAAAATCAATATAGCTACTGCAGCTTTTTAAAAATTGGTGTTAATATGGTGTGTCTTCAGTTTTTTACATTTAACCTATATACATCTTTCTGGTTAATGTGGGTTTCTTGTAGACAGCTAGATTAACATATAGTTGGGTCTTTATCTGTCCATTCTGAAGTCTTTAATTGGTATATTTAGACTATTCTCATTTAAAGTGATTATTTATATAGTTGAATTAATATCTGGCATGTTCACAAATATTTTCTACTTGTTGACTATGTTCTTTAAAAAAAAAATCTTCACCACATTTTCTGCTTTCTCCTGTTTTGATTGAACATTTTACAAGTTTCCATTTTATCTCCTCTTTTTGTATATTAATTATATTTCTTAAAAAGTAAATGTTTTTCTTACAGCTAGGAACATATATTTACAACTAATCTAAATCTGTTTTCAAATAATACCATTTTGCTTCATGGGTAATGTAGGTACTTTGTAACAAAGAATTCTCATTCCTTCCTCTTACCCTTTATGGTTTTGTTGGCATTTATTTAATAAATCCATAAGCTATAATCAACAATTCATTGTTGTTGTTATTACTTTGAACAAGAAGTTATCTATTAAATCAATTAAGAATAAGAAAAATTAGCCAAGCTCGGTGGCTCCGCCTGTAATCCCGCGCTTTGGGAGCCCGAGGTGAGTGGATTGCCTGAGCCTGTGGGTTCAAGACCCTCCTGGGCAACTTGGCGAGACCTCATCTCTACAATAAAAAAAAAAAAAAAAAAAAAATTAGCCGGGTGTGGTAGCATGCACCTGTAGTTCCAGCTACTTGGAAGGCTGAGCGGAAGTATTGCTGGAGCCCAGCAGGTCGAGGCTGTGGTGGCCGGTAGCATGCCACTGCACTCCAGTCTGGGCGACAAAGTGAGACTTCAACTCAAAAAAAAAAAAAGAATAAGAAAAATTAGAAATTTTGTTTTACCTTTATCTATTCCTTCTAAAATATTCTTTATTTCTTTTTGTCAATTCAGTTTTCTTACCTGTATAATTTTTATTTTTCCCCGAAGAACTTCTTTTTAACATTTTTTGAAAGGTATAGTTACTGGTTACAAATTCTCTTAGTTTTGCTTTTCTGAGAAAACATTTCTCTTTCACTTTTAAAGGGTAATTTCATTGGATGCAGTATTCCATGTTTGTGTTTTTCTTTTCTTTTCTTTTTTCTCTCTATACTTTTAATATTTCATGCCACTCCCTTGTAATTTGTTTGATTTCTGCTGAGAAGTCCAATGTATATTTTATCCTTATTCCTCTATATGTTAGGTATTTTTTTCCTGACTTATTAAAAATATTTTTGTCTTTGGCTTTCTGAAGTATGAGCATGTTATGCCCATGTGTAGCTATTTGGTATTCATCCTTCTTAGTTCTCCCTAGCTAACATGGAAATGTGATTTTTTGTCTGTCATTAATTTTTAAAAAAATCCCCAACCATTAAAAATTTAAATATTTATTTATTATTTAAATATTTCTTCTATTTCTTTCTCTTTCTAGCATATTTGCTACAATTATGTTATCGCTTTTGTAATTGGTTCAAATTACTGAATATTTTTGTTCTTTTTTGATTGTTCTTGTAATTGTTTATTTTCATTTTTGTGCTGTATTATTTTTCAGTTAAGGAAATTTCTATTGATATATCCTCAAGTTAATTGTTTCTGTTACTGACTAGGTCAAGTGATGGGTCTGTCAAAGTCATTATTCATTTCTGTTATGGTGTTTTTTTAATTTTTGGCATTTCCTTTTTGTTTTAAATTTCCATCCCTGATTATATTACTACCTGTTCTTATATGTTGCCTACTTTTTCCATTAGAACTCTTAAAAACTTTATCAAAGTTAAACTTCTCTAATAAAATTTCAAAATCTATGTTGTATGTGGATATTGATTTTCATGCTTCCACTGCCTTTTCAGATTGTATTTTTTTCTTACTTTTTAGAATGCCTTGACCATTTATTTATTTATTTAAGCTGAGCATAATGCATCTAGCAATAAGAAATGAAATAATCAGAATTTTAGTGTGAGCTTATGTGTTACTCTGGTCAGGAACTGATGTTTTCTTTAGTTGAAGATGCCACAGTCATTAGTTCCCTCTAGTTTCCTAATCCTTTTTCTCCTCACCTATTGCTTTTGAATTTACTTATGAATACTTTCTTTAATTGAATCTTTGTCTTGCTACTCTTTTAGCTATAATTCACTGTTATATTGGAACCCTTTTGATGTGGTTTGAGAAAAGGAAGCATTCTATTATGTTATAATTAAATCTCATATGTTTCAGTTGGCCTAAATTACTGGGCTATGACTTTCTAAAATATTTCTTAGTCTTTTTAAATTGTCTGTTTTTGTGACACAAAAAGGCTAAAGAGGCCTACAGTTATCTGTTCTTCCATTAATTCAGTTAAGGCTCTGACAAAGGTCTTTTCTTGGGAGAAAGACCTTAGTATGGTACTCTGGGAGTATTTTTTTTTCTTTTGAGTTGGAGTCTCACTCTGTCGCCATGACTGGAGTGCAGTGGCACACTCCTGGCCACCGCAGCCTCAACCTGCTGGGCTCTGGTGATCCTTCTGCCTCAGCCTTCCAAGTAGCTGGAACTACAGGCGCGTGCTACCATGCCTGGTTAATTTTTTTATTTATTGTAGAGATGAGGTCTCGCCAAGTTGCCCAGGTGGGTCTCCAACCCGCAGGCTCAGGCAATCAACTCACCTCAGTCTCCCAAAGCACAGGATTACAGGCTGAACCACCGAGTCCAGCAGTCTGGGAATATTTCAAAATGGTTCCTTCACACCCCACCCCTGCATAAAGCTTGTGGGGATTTTGTTGGGGATTCTTGAAAGTAAAACATGTAAAACGTGGGGACCCTCCTAAGACTGGGTCCTATGGCATTAATTCTCAAGCCAAAATACACTCAGCCTCTAGCAATGTCAATTACCATTTTTATCTTCCTGCCAATCACTTTATCTACAACTTCATCTACTGGCAAGCTATTGGTCTCTGTATTCACCTGTCTCCCTAAGTTTTGGGGCATGATGGGTTATCTTTTAAACACTCATATTATAGACTCAAAGAAAACATCAATGGATCTACAAAAACAAACATTCTATAGACCACCCTTTCTAGTTACAATCCAACATAACTTAAGTAAAAATAAATATAAAAACAAAATACCTAACCATAAAATAATCTTCTTATCTAATGCCCTTTGTTGATTTTCAGAATGGAAATGATGACTTACAAGCTCTTTGTTTGTTGGAGTTGAAATCATGGCTTGCCCTTTCATTCTTTTATTGATGTCTCTGATAAAAACAGATGCTTCTATTTTACTTTTTTAATTTTATTTCTTTTTTTTAACTTTTAAATTTTTTATTTTAAAATTGTGGAGTACAATTCAGGGTTAAGTATATAAATATTCATTGTGCAGGTACCCTTGTTGATGAGGTGGGCCCTCCCTTCCCCAGGAAGATTTTGACTACTGTTAACCCTACCTCCCCATTCCCCACCCCACCCCCTGCAGTTTCCTACAACTGTCAATCCTTTTCTTGTTCATGGTCCACTTATGAGTGAGAACATGTGATACTCAGTTCTCTGTTTCTGTGAAAGATCACTCAGTATTATAGACTCTAAGTCCATCCAGGTTCCAGCGAAGTTCATGATTTTTGTTCTTCTTTATGACTGCCTAATATTCCATTATGTATGTGTACCACATTTTTTAAATTCAGTCCTGTTTTGATGGGCAGCACGGTTGTTTCCATGTTCTTGCTATTGTGAACAATGCTGCGATAAACATATGTGTGTATCTTTTTTATAGAGTGATAAACATATGTGTGTAAGTATCTTTTTTATAGAGTGATTTGAATTCTTCCAGATATATTCCCAGTAGGGGGATTGTGGGGTCATATGGAAGGTTGAGTTTTAGAACTTTTAGGACTTGCCACACTGATTTCCACAGAGGCTGTACTAGTTTACACTCTCACCAACCGTGTAGAAGTGTTCCCTTTTCGCCACATCCTCTCCAGCATCTGTTATTTTTTGAGTTATTGATGATGGCCATTCTGACTGG